>MJUT01003643.1:978936-993406 GCA_002080005.1 Gigantidas platifrons | reverse complement strand
TTTTTTTATCAGAGTTTTATAAACCTGACACATTAGAATAATATACTTTTTAGTTTATTATCAAAAGTTCACTTCCGTTGTCGTATCATCGTCAAATATAATGTTGTAATTTACATTTTAGAACTAGATTTCTTTAAATGTTAGAAATTCAATATGTTTCGCTATTTTTTTTCTATTCTAGCTTCACTTGCCACGCCTACCAGGAAATATAACCTCGTGCGGGATTTTTTCACGTTTGAAATTCTCGCGCGTGAGTTATATTGCCCGGTGACGATTTCCGGCTTAAACCGGAAATTAATCTATTGTATGTCAAGTTACATTTGTCAATTTTGTTTTAGTTTTGATTAACTATTCTACTATTAAAATATAATATAGCAAATATTTGATGTTACTGTGGTCAATATACAAGAACACTTTCCCTCGGTACCTTGAATTGCATGAATGTGTTATATTGCCAATGATACCCCGGGAAAATATTCTTGTATATTGACCACAATCACATGGAATATTTGTATAGTATTATATTTATTTTGTTTTTGGTGTTAAACAACACTCACTCACTCACTCACTTTATTTTGTTTTTTGTCTATTTATAGGAGATAAAGACTAAAATGTAGCAATCGAATTCATATGGTAATGGAGTTTTAACAGAAAGCTTTCTATGTGAGTTACTTCCCTTGAATAAATATACTATTGTTATGAATATTCATGTATTGTAATATGCTATTGTCTGCTAGTATTTATAGATTTTTTGAATGTTACAACTTTGAAATATTGAAACTTCACAATACCTGTGTCTGCGTGTTGATGTTTGATATGGTGTTTAACGCCACTTTCAACACTATTTCAGTTATATCGTGGACGTCAGTTTTATTGGTGGAGGAAGCCAGAGGACTCAGGAAAATAGTCTACCTGTAGCAAGTCACTGAAAAACTTTAACACATAATGTTGTACACCTTGCCTGATCGAGATTCGAACTCAAAACACCAGTGGTGATAGCCACTGATTGCATAGGTAAATCCAACTACCTTCTGATCACAGCCACTACGGCCCCCTGTGTGTTGATAAACAAATACATTCATGCATTCGATACCATAAACAATTTGAGAATGAAACAAAACGTAAGTAAACGTGCATGTTAACTTTATATAAATGTTATAGTCAAACTTTGAATTTCTTAAAATGCCAAATTGTAATACATGTATAACACAAATACACAAGCTAAGCAAATGTCAATTTCCAGTAAAATAGACTTTCGCTTGAAGATACCAAAGGGGTAATCAGAATCATTATATCGAATAAGAATAAAAAGTACAAAAAGACAAACATCAATTTACAAAACATACACATAAAACTAAAGATCGAGTAACATGAACTCCACGAAAAACCGGTGGTTAACACAGGGGCTCCGGAAGGCAAAGCGGTTCCTGCTCCACTAGTGGCACCCTCCGTGTTAACATAGTTACAAACCTTGTGATAATTTTGATTACATGTACATTTAGCTTACTATCACAGAAATTAAGATGGGAAAAAAAGAAATAATAGCAATTTATTGGATCACAAATGTTTGTTATTAACAGGGAATTACTGTTTGTTTTCCTAACTATCAGAAAAATAGTAATACTATGTTTGTCAATGGATGATGCGATATTTTTGACTATCGGAAGATATACGACAGTTACTATATGTAGATATTAAATGTGTCTCAGAGTGAAGACTGGTTGTTTTTGATTTTTGATTTTTGGTGTTTTAACGCCACTTTCAACAATATTTCAGCTATATCATGGCGGCCAGTTTTAGTGGTGGAGGAAGCAGGAGTACCCAGAGAGAACCACCGACCATGGGCAAGCAACTGGTAAACTTTATCACTTGCGGCTGTGAGTCGAGTGCACCATTTTTTGTAAATTACAAAGCCGAGCGCGAACCCACGCCGTATTGGTAATAGGCTTGTATGAGTTGTTAAGATCCAACAACCTAACTCATTGAGCCACCCGTACCCCTAAAGAATGATTGTTATATATTTTAGTGTAGAGTTTTTTTTAAATGTCCTCGACTTGTTTCTTACTATTTTTACATTGTTTGTTCATTGATATTGGGACTTATGGTATCATGATGTCAATCCTGCTTACAAGATGAACATAATAATTGTATAATAATATATATTTTTGTTTTATCTCTAGCTGGCTGTGTTTCGACAACTAAAATCCTGATGTGAAATGAAACTGTCAGTGTCCATATGCACCATACCAAATGTATTATAATGATGTCCCAATGATTGTCTAGATGCAACCAAGCAACGACCGCGGAATAGTGTAAGTCCGTTACATGTTGTATTTAACATTGTTGTAATATTCCGGAACGCCCATTAAAAAAGAAACCCCCCCCCAAATGGATTTCTGATTTCAGCTGAAAAATTGGAGCAAGTGACATTGTACTGATTTTACCTTATTTCTGTTCAATAAAGTCCGACATAATTAATCCAAGTAAATTGAAAAATGAATGTAAGAGAAAACTGAAGGGACACTCAAGAATGGAATGGATATTCTAGAGCACACAGACACAGACCGAGCCACACATAACAACAAACACAACGAATACAATATTCACAAAAAACACAATAGTTTTTCACAAAAAACTCGAAATATTTAATTCCCAAAGCACTGTGCTGGTAGGTGGCATAGCGTACTCTTAAACCATACCGGTAATAATCGCATTATCCGTCCGTCGTCGATAATATTTCACATTTTGATTTTCTCCCAAACGAGCCCATGTATAACTGACATTTGCAGGAATTGTGTTTATTGGATCCTCTGCAAAATAATGACAATGAACGTTTGTGTTTTAATGGGAAGACACTTTAAAGGTATAATGTCGTTGAGTTTGGAAATTTTTTTTTAAAGTTTTTATTGCATTGAAAGTTAATATTTACCTTCAAAATATGAGTATAATACGTGTATTTCCAATGTTGTTTTTTTTTGTGTGTTTGTGCAGCTTGTCTCCCAGCATAATTAATAATACCTGTCCCAATTTCCGAACTACATGCGCAATAGTACTGATGTTTAGACTTCAGCATGAGTTTGAACTTTCAACGCTTCCCTTAAATTCCATCCAACTGTCATGTTGGTAGCCTATGTTAATTCTTGTTTTATTATAATTCGCCAAAACGTTTTCCTGTTTCATTTTCTAGCAGAATCAGTTAAAATTCTCGTACTACCGCGTGCAGGTTTTCCATCGGCAGACGTTTTTGTCGTATACAGACAGGAATTTATGTTCGAGATGGTTTTCATGAAAATAAAATAGAATGGATGGACTTTTTACTTTAAAACTCTATAATTAGTGTTAATTTATGTTTTTAATGCACTTCTTGTAAAAAATATCTGGACCAAAAAAAACCACCAATATCAACGATATTATGCCTGTAAGTATTTATCACAAAATATACATATTCGGTTACACGGAAATTATCGTCATTATAGGCATAACTTTCGATATAACTGAAATATTGTTGAAAGTGGCGTTAAACACCATAACCTTAACCCTAACCCCTAAGGTATAGCTTAACTTTATGCTAAATATTTATTTTTTTCATATGTACAGTTTAATAATGTTACAATGTGTAAGTTCTATATAAGAATATTTCAAAGCAAAATTGAAACTTCAATTAAATGCATAAATCATTGAAAAAATGATTACGACATATAAAGTATCACGCACATAGAAATTTGTGTTATATTTATGATGTTTGGTAAATCATGTTTAAATTGAAAGTCAATATTTGAAATTTCTGGCATATTTGACTTCCTTGTGGTAAACAGCTGTATCAAGTTTAAGATCTTATCGACAAGTTCTACATCATTAACTGCGGAAACAAAAAATAATTAACCTTTCATTTATTTCAGCCACAAATATTTTATTAAGTAGGGTCTGTCTAATTTAAAAAAAAAATTACCGCACTAATTAAATGGTGACAACAAACACATAATTTGGTTATTGTTCTGAATGTGGGGGTCTGTCATTCAAATTGTTTAGGTGTACATATTGATCATGTGACTCACTTCCCCACGTTAGATGTATCGTCTGCTAGCATCATAGTAATGTTATATCGCGTGAAGGATTAAGTCAAACAAACTGTATTCCTAAGTATTAGAAAATGTTCAATTTAGTGAAAGTGGTTTTATATTTTCTTGTGCTTAATGGGATATTCTATTTTGGTAAGTTATAAGTTAATATTTTGCTAAATATCTAAAGAAGTTTATTCTTAAACACATTTACTGGAATTTCTTAGTTGAGAATTGCATTTTATTATAAAGGCGACTATTTACCTGAAAACAACCCCCCCTCCCACCATCAACCCCCTTTCTGGTACTCTCTACATAAGCAGCTGTGAAAATAATACCCGTTTCTCTATCCCTACCCCCATTGTCTTTGTAAAGGGAGTTGTTAACGTTTACAATATAAACCCAGCCCCACTTCCGATATTTTCTACAAAAACATCTACTAAAATAATACCCTTTCTTTATCCATACCCCATTGTCTTTGTAATGGGAGTTCCTAACATATTTAGTGTAATTGAATAACGATTTGTTTCCGTTTGCAAGGTTACATTAAATGTGCATTGTCTTTTTGATATTTTAAAATATGTCTATGTTATGTTCTTATTCAATATTTCAACCGAACATAAAGCCTTTATACAGAAAACTTAAAAACATGTATTTGGTATATCAGTTCGCCATGACAGCATAATAAGCTTCAATTATTTTAAAATATTTCTACGTTATATTTATTAGTGAATAAAAATTGATTTAATGACCAATGATTAGTCACAAAAAACATACCAGTATTATGTTTTGTCCGACGGCAAATGGATTTTTTTGTATTGATCCTGTTACATCACAGATGAATCATATACTGATAAGCAGGACAAATATTTGTTTTTATTCTAAACATGACAAAAATCTCGATGCAAATAAAAATTGAAAATTTAATCTTACAGAAAACTTAACTAGACGTATTATTTTTTTTATATGCAAGAGGTAAACTGAATTTAACATTTTTATTATTTTTTTTATATAAAAACAAAGTTTTACATGTAAAAGTGTTATTTTTATTATCCGGTTTCGTGTCTAAACAATTATTACCCATAAAAAAATTTTATAAAACGACAAAAATTGAAAATATGTTTTACGCAACATTTGTAATAATTTTAAAAAAATCTTATTGAATTGTTTACTTAGATCCGTACTGAATAACATAAATACTTGGCAGTATTGATAAAACTGTGCAAATTACGTAATATATTTTTATATACGTCAATGGTATGAAATAGCAGCTACCTGTTCTTTACTTTTCAAAAATTGAAGTAAAATGTTAATCTCGTCAATGTAACAGCAGCAGAGCCAGATTATGAAGACAACAATATTATAGGTCATTTCAAGTNAGGTTTACTGCTTGCATGACATTTTCAAGGAGTTTTAAAAATCAACATCAATGAGGATAAGACATGTATCGTTCAATTTTAAAAGCTTGGGGTTAGAGACCGACTGTTTCACTCATAGTAATTATTCTTGTTGAAAATTGCATGGGTCAAATTATTTATATTCAGCATTATTCACGTTTTTGTTTCATTAACATTTGGCGACAGAATTGAACATAAGCATACTCCACCCCACCCTCCCCAAAAAAAGTTAAATGGCCGTTCCCTTACAATATACATATACTTGGCAATTAATAGTGTATCACTCCTTCACAATAGAGAAAGTGTAAACACATATAGACGTCAGTCCGCTACAATATATAATGTGGTTTTACTAAGAATGCTTTTAACGTATGACGGGGTTGATTGGTATACGTAACCGTTAACAACTTCAAACCCACTACACCTTTATGTAATGTGTTCCTATTCTTTGCAAAGTCCTAGATATTGTTGTTCCGTTAGCCAGTTTCTGTTTCTCTGGATTGTCAATTTTAGATTGACCCTTAGTTACTCAAATGTGGTGGGTATATAGTGCTTTCATACTGATAATGTTTTCATCTCCTTTTGTACTCGTATAAAAATACCAAATCACATATTCAGTTGTTAGATAACCACAAAAAAGAGATATTGTTATTGACAAAAATATAGCTCATAAATAATAAATAGAAATTCAAGTTCAAAAATTAAATTCCATAATTCGTTTAACCCCGTCACTTTTTATTGAAGTACCTGCACCAAGTCAGAAAATGTATGGGTGTGTTAGAGATATCGATTTTCTACCATTGTACGATTTTTCGATTAAATTTTGGAACTGTTTGGATAATGTGTCGTTTTTGTGTTGTTTCATTTTATTAGCACAGGAAATATTAGTACAAATAACAACTGATTGATATATCAATATGTAAAACGAACCAAGTAATTATATAAAAATCTGAAAGCTAAGAGATATCCTTGAATAACTTGCACCCTTGTCATGAACAAACAAAATATATGTAAAAAGTATGTAGTTTTTATATATATACGGCTGCTCCCAGCAGATACGAGAGATTCCTATCGACCTTTGATGACTTCAGCTCTTTTGTATACAATATATTTTGCCTGTTAACATCAGTTGTAGGACATGTACATGCACGATGTTTTATCGGTTACTTTATACTACACTGTGGACGACTTTGCCTTGTCTTGTTTCTTAGGTAGGTGGGGGTATCATATGTATCAGATATTCATCTACAAATGTATTTTGTTTTTAGAAGTGGGTATTCTCTATAACTAAGGCATGCATTAAATATGTACAATCGTGTCAGACATTAGGTTTGGATACAGGATTTTATGTTAGTGGGTGCATTTAGAAGACCAGATATATGGGGACAGCTTTAGTCCCCAGTGGGAGTGCCAGATTGGGGTCAAACTCCATGAGTTCCCAAGATTCATCCACGGTTTTTAGTGGGATTGGTGTTGCTTGATCTTTAGTTTTCTATGTTATGTTTTGTAGATCGTTGTTTGCCCCTTTTCTTGTGACCATTGTGTTGTCTGTTTTTCTTCGATTTACGGTAAAATTTAATGTAAAAGAAGGGCCCGGGTGGCTCAATGAGTTAGGTAGCTGGATTACCTAACAACTCATACAAGCCTATCACCAATACGGCGTGGGTTCGCGTCCGCCTTTGTAAATTACACAAAAGGTGCACTCGACTCACAGCCGCAAGTGATAAAGTTTACCAGTTGCTTGACCATGGTCGGCAGTTCTCTCTGGGTACTCCGGCTTCTTCCACCACTAAAACTGGTCGCCATGATATACCTGGAATATTGCTGAAAGTGTAATTAAACACCAAAAATCAATCAATCAATCAATCGATTTACGGCTTTTGATTACCCCTTTGATATCTGCAAACTTTTCGTACGTTACTTATATTATATTTATTGTAATAATCATGTATATATATATATATATCATGTAACAAAAAAGAAACATAACTTCTAACAAAACCACAAAATACTAAATGTATTACACACTAACTGTGACAGAAAACCATGATTGTAACACATATGTTATTTTATTGTATTACTAATAGTAATACATATTGATAAAACCATATCGTGTTTGATTTCTGCTTGTTTGTTTGTTGTTGTTTTTTGTGTATGTTGACATAAGTCACCATTGCAACCTACGTGGTAAAAGGCCTCTTTGAGATTTTGACTCACTTCCAGTCCATGTCCGTCTGTACGTTATAATATGATCAATTCACGTTAATTCACTCCACCTGTTTACAAATGAGGGGCGAAAAGGTATAGCTAATCCTTTTAAAACAAGAAAGTGCTTTAAAAAAACCCAGATACATTGGTGGACAAGGGGCAAATACAGGTACAATACACAAAGACAAACAGAAAGATATTGGTTTGATCTTTTATTGTGTTATCTAGTGACTGCCCCACTAATGTTTGACGACTTTGGTAAATTGAGGTAACATAAGGTAACCAATAATTCGCCAGAAAACTTTGTACTCTTGCCACAAATCACCATGCTGTACAATGCATTAAGATTTCGCTGGTTCATTTCTGATTAGTCAAATAAAAAATGAAATACATATAGGAATTTTTATCATTTTAATCCTGTAAAGGGAAGCAACTCTTAACAAATAGGTTTTACATTGCTTCAGATACCCAATTCAGGGACCGCCGAAGTCGTGATAGTATGGTAGTTGGATTTACAACTATGGGCGCCGTCGTAGTTATGTGTGTATGGTAGTTGGATTTACAACTATGGGCCGTCGTAGTCATGATAGTATGGTAGTTGGATTTACAACTATGGGCCGTCGTAGTCATGATAGTATGGTAGTTGGATTTACTACTATGGGCTGTCGTAGTCATGATAGTATGGTAGTTGGATTTACAACTTTGGGCTGTCGTAGTCATGATCGTATGATAGTTGGATTTACTAGTATGGGCCATCGTAGTCATGATAGTATGGTAGTTGGATATACAACTATGGGCCGTCGTAGTCATGATAGTATGGTAGTTGGATTTACAACTATGGGCCGTCATAGTCATGATAGTATTGTAGTTGGATTTACAACTATGGGCCGTCGTAGTCATGATAGTATTGTAGTTGGATATACAACTATGGGCCGTCGTAGTCATGATAGTATTGTAGTTGGATTTACAACTATGGGCCGTCGTAGTCATGATAGTTGGATTTACAACTTTGGGCCGTCGTAGTCATGATAGTATGATAGTTGGATTTACAACTCTGGGCTGTCGTAGTCATGATCGTATGATAGTTGGATTTACAACTCTGGGCTGTCGTAGTCATGATCGTATGGTAGTTGGATTTACTACTATGGACCGTCGTAGTCATGATCGTATGGTAGTTGGATTTACAACTATGGGCCGTCGTAGTCATCATCGTATGGTAGTTGGATTTACTACTATGGACCGTCGTAGTCATGATCGTATGGTAGTTGGATTTACAACTATGGGCCGTCATAGTCATGATCGTATGGTAGTTGGATTTACTACTACCTATGCAATCAGTGCCTATATATCACCTATAAAGTTGTGGGTCGGAATCCCGCTCATGGCGAGGTGTACTCGATACAACAATATGTGTTAAAGTTTGTCACGGACATACGCTATAACTGAAATATTGTTGAAAGTGACGTTAGACACCATGACCCTCACTATATACCCATGGGAATTTACTCACGGTCAACTATCAGCAATTATTTTGGTTAGGAATGTTGATTAGTTATAAATTCATTTAAAATTATATTTTAAAAATATAAGAAAATGCAAACATGCGTTTGAATATTTGAAGAAAAATCTAGAACTATGTAAAATGCTTTTGATATGATATCATTGAAGATGATATGTATTGATAAACACCTGTATTCATGTAATATGCACTTGTTGGAATATCTTTCTACTAATTTCATTATTGTGCAACCTTGAATTCTATTTAAACTTGTATTTCAAAAACAAGATTGTTGTCAGTGCTGTAATATCTTTTTGATAGGTGTCGCTCTCACGTGTTGAATTTCCACATCCGTGGTGCTGTGGTTATCGTGTTCTTCTGGAGCGCAGTATATCGCGGGTTCGAACCTGGTTGGGTGAAACCTAAGACTATACAATTGGTATTTGCTACTTTTCCGTTAAGCACGCACCATTAAAATTACGTAATAAAAACAAAGATTGATTGGCTCGAAATCTGGATAATGTGTCTGGCTGGAGCGACATTTCTACTCGCGAAGTTTTGTTTCAATGCGCTATATATAGCTAGCACTATCAAAATCCAACTAAGTATGTTGGTCTAGTATAGAGCCAACATCATCATCATCATCTCATGGAATTTGTTATAAAAACGTAGATACATGTATACAATTTAGTGTATCACCAATCCCCGTGTATGGGAAACGTACGGATACATAGTAATGTCAGACATGTTTAATGTAAAGTAGACTGCTTAAATAGACGGTATGGAAATACATTAAATACACCAAAAATCTCCGCACGAGTGTGTTGATTTTTCAAAATACAGCTCAATGAAATACGCCAGATCTATTTTGATAGATAACGTTCAAGTCATTCATTAAAAATTTTCTTGTGTTGATGTACAGCAGAACTACGTAATATACCACCTGTTATGAGTTTTTATTAAATCTACAAATCAAATTAAAAAAAAATATTTCGTTGCTGATTGATCTTTTTTTTTCTTCAAAAATTGTGTTGCTAAATATGTGAACTGGAAACAATATTGATGTGGAATCCCCAGTGACGTCTTTAACATTGTGATAATCAGGGATTCATTTTGACTTGCTATAATAACGCAATAATTTCAGAGTGCTTCTTTAATAAATATTGAAACTGTAGAATTTTAAATGCTGTAGTATCTACCATAAATGGACCGGGATTCTTCTTTAACAATATTTTTCATGGTCAGAACGCATGTTGGTTTGTTGATGTTATACTAAAATAAAACAACAACAAAAACAGCAAAAAGCCCGTTAAAAGTCAACAATTCAATACACATTTAGTGGGATAGGTCTTTCCGAATTGTGTTTTGATGTATTGCAGGCTCATCGGTCTGTTTCGTCAGAAGTATCATGTTCACTGTCCGGTATCNTATATATATATATCATGTAACAAAAAAGAAACATAACGTCTAACAAAACCACAAAATACTAAATGTATTACACACTAACTGTGACAGAAAACCATGATTGTAACACATATGTTATTTTATTGTGTTACTAATAGTAATACATATTGATAAAAACCATATCGTGTTTGATTTCTGCTTGTTTGTTTGTTGTTGTTTTTTGTGTATGTTGACATAAGTCACCATTGCAACCTACGTGGTAAAAGGCCTCTTTGAGATTTTGACTCACTTCCAGTCCATGTTCGCCTGTACGTTATAATATGATCAATTCACGTTAATTCACTCCACCTGTTTACCAACGAGGGGCGAAAAGGTAAAACTAATCCTTTTAAAACAAGAAAGTGCTTTAAAAAATCCCAGATACATTGGTGGACAAGGGGCAAATACAGGTACAATACACAAAGACAAACAGAAAGATATTTGATTGATCTTTTATTGTTTTATCTAGTGACTGCCCCACTAATATTTGACGACTTTGGAAAATTGAGGTAACATAAGGTAACCAATAATTCGCCAGAAAACTTTGTACTCTTGCCACAAGTCACCATGCTGTACAAAGCATTAAGATTTCGTTGGTTCATTTCTGATTAGTCAAGTAAAAAATGAAATACATATAGGAATTTTTATCATTTTAATCCTGTAAAGGGAAGCAACTCTTAATAAATAGGTTTTACATTGCTTCATATACCCAATTCAGGGACCGCCGATGTCATGATAGTATGGTAGTTGGATATACCACTATGGGCCGTCATAGTTATGTGTGTATGGTAGTTGGATTTACAACTATGGGCCGTCGTAGTCATGATAGTATGGTAGTTGGATTTACAACTATGGGCCGTCGTAGTCATGATAGTATGGTAGTTGGATTTACAACTACGGGCCGTCGTAGTCATGGTAGTATTGTAGTTGGATTTACAACTATGGGCCGTCGTAGTCATGATAGTTGGATTTACAACTTTGGACCGTCGTAGTCATGATAGTATGGTAGTTAGATTTACAACTATGGACCGTCGTAGTCATGATCGTATGATAGTTGGATTTACAACTTTGGACCGTCGTAGTCATGATAGTATGGTAGTTAGATTTACAACTATGGGCCGTCATAGTCATGATCGTATGGTAGTTGGATTTACAACTATGGGCCGTCGTAGTCATGATCGTATGATAGTTGGATTTACAACTCTGGGCTGTCGTAGTCATGATAGTATGGTAGTTTGATTTACTACTATGGGACGTCGTAGTCATGATCGTATGGTAGTTGGATTTACTACTACCTATGCAATCAGTGCCTATATATCACCTATAAAGTTGTGTGTCGGAATCCCGCTCATGGCGAGGTGTACTCGATACAACAATATGTGTTAAAGTTTGTCACGGATATACGCTATAACTGAAATATTGTTGAAAGTGACGTTAGACACCATAACCCTCACTATATACCCATGAGAATTTACTCACCGTCAACTATCAGCAATTATTTTGGTTAGGAATGTTGATTAGTTATAAATTCATTTAAAATTATATTTTAAAAATATAAGAAAATGCAAACATGCGTTTGAATATTTGAAGAAAAATCTAGAACTATGTAAAATGCTTTTGATATGATATCATTGAAGATGATATGTATTGATAAACACCTGTATTCATGTAATATGCACTTGTTGGAATATCTTTCTACTAATTTCATTATTGTGCAACCTTGAATTCTATTTAAACTTGTATTTCAAAAACAAGATTGTTGTCAGTGCTGTAATATCTTTTTGATAGGTTTCGCTCTCACGTGTTGAATTTCCACATCCGTGGTGTTGTGGTTAGCGTGTTCGTCTGGAGCGCAGTATATCGCGGGTTCGAGCCTGGTCGGGTCAAACCTAAGACTATACAATTGGTATTTGCTACTTTTCCGTTACGCACGCACCATTAAAATTACGTAATAAAAACAAAGATTGATTGGCTCGAAATCTGGATAATGTGTCTGGCTGGAGCGACATATCTACTCGCGTATTGTTGTTTCAATGCGTAATATATAGCTAGCACTATCAAAATCCAACTAAGTATGTTGGTCTAGTATAGAGCCGACATCATCATCATCATCTCATGGAATTTGTTATAAAAACGTAGATACATGTATGCATTTAGTGTATCACCAATCCCCGGTGTTTGGGAAACGTACGGATACATAGTAATGTCAGACATGTTTAATGTAAAGTAGACTGCTTAAATAGACGGTATGGAAATAAATTAAATACACCAAAAATCTCCGCACGAGTGTGTTGATTTTTCAAAATACAGCTCAATGAAATACGCCAGATCTATTTTGATAGATAACGTTCAAGTCATTCATTATACATTTTCTTGTGTTGATGTACAGCAGAACTACGTAATTTACCACCTGTTATGAGTTTTTATTAAATCTACAAATCAAATTAAAAAAAAATATTTCGTTGCTGATTGATCTTTTTTTTTCTTCAAAAATTGTGTAGCTAAATATGTGAACTGGAAACAATATTGATGTGGAATCCCCAGTGACGTCTTTAACATTGTGATAATCAGGGTTTCATTTTGACTTGCTATAATAACGCAATAATTTCAGAGTGCTTCTTTAATAAATATTGAAACTGTAGAATTTTAAATGCTGTAGTATCTACCATAAATGGACCGGGATTCTTCTTTAACAATATTTTTCATGGTCAGAACGCATGTTGGTTAGTTGATTTTATACTAAAATAAAACAACAACAAAAACCCCGTTAAAAGTCAACAATTCAATACACATTTAGTGGGATATGTCTTTCCGAATTGTGTTTTGATGTATTGCAGGCTCATCGGTCTGTTTCGTCAGAAGTATCATGTTCACTGTCCGGTATCTTTTGAGTTTTATTTAATGAAATTTTGTTCTTCGAAATCTCAAAATTCACGGAAAGTGATCATTCGACAATAATGTGGACAAATGTCCGTTCCAAAGTGCATAATAACTATTGATTTTTGTCATTGAAATCGGTGAATATCTGGTATTGTGTATGTAAATAAATGTTCATCATCTGGATAACTACCAACCCATACCTAACACATGTAGTCCGGGTTTGGACAAACTGAAATATTTCTAATGGTGGCCTTTACTTGAAAATGTGTAATCTACAGCTTTCCTTGATGAAATACTTGATAACTAATAATACCATGCATTCAAATCTCTTTATATATTTTTACTACTCTTTTTCATCTGCAAGGTTATAGTGAAGGCCACTGTGTACTTCACTAATTGAAATAAGACATATTTATTGACTATCGACAGAGTAAACACCCATTAACAAAAATACTATTGAAAAATGTCATAATATCAGAACTCTCGTGGTAGACATGACATCAGAACTCTCGTGGTAGTCACGATCTCAGAACTCTCATGGTGGTCATGATCCTAGAACTCTTGTGGTAGTCATGATCTCAGAACTCTCGTGGTATTCATGATCTCAGAACTCTCGTGGTAGTCATGATTCTAGAACTCTCGTGGTAGACATGATCCTAGGACTCTCGTGGTAGTCATGATTGGTATTTGAAAATAAATTTTTCCTCAATCTAAGGGGAGATGTTTTCCTCAACTCAAAATCTCGATAAAAATCTGTACATTTGACAACACAGTAAATACATTTTTGCTTTATCTACGCGTATCATAATTTGCAATCTCTAGCTAGTGTGGTCTAGATTAATTGTATTAGGATTGGTCAAACATCAGTCTCTGGTTTATGTTTTTATTCGTTGAACTTTTACACTACAGAAAGGATGCTTATAACCGGACAGTGATATGATATGTAATACAATCTAGGTTCTAATGCATTCCTTAACGCACCTAGT
>MJUT01003643.1:948453-964051 GCA_002080005.1 Gigantidas platifrons | reverse complement strand
AAATTTTTAGAATTTTTAATTTTTTTTTTAATTTAGAAATTTTATGAAAATTTTGAATTTTTTTGAGAATTTGAAATTTTTTAAATTTTGAAAGTTTTTTGAAAAATTTTGAAATTTTATGAAATTTTTTTGGGTATACGATATAGGGTATACGATATAGGGTATGCGATATAGGGTATAAATGATATAAGCTAGGGACAATCATTGATAATGCATATACAAAACACCTATATTTTAATCTAAATATATGATATAATTAACAATCAATATATTAGAATTTTAAATTGCTTTCAATTTTAGTATTAAATCATATCTGGTATCTGGTATCTGATATCTGGTATCTAGTATCTGTATATTGTGTTTTACACACACCCGATAGGTATACAATCTCTAATCCCACTGAGATAAGAAAAAATGTATAAGGTTATCCTACACATGCAACATACGTAAGTACAAAGGGAGACTTAAATATGTCTTAATATATTGGTATGTAATCTTTAATGCCATTGAAATATTTATAAAAAAAAAAAAAAGAGAGAGAACACCAAAACAACATGGAGGCTAGCAGTCAGTGTCAAGAAGGCAGGACATTTATTCAATTTTATTTTATTGGTACAAAATCACGAATGAATCATTTGAAGCAACAAATTATAATTGCTTGAATGTAATATATCTTAATCCACATCAACCGCAATCTAATTATATATTTTTGTTTTTGTTTTGCCGATCCATTATACTTATATTAGTAGATCCTGAAAACAATTTCAATACGCACCTATTATTTCAATTATATTGTATCGCAGATAGCAAATGTTAACTCTCAGACAAAGATTAAAGATGTTAAGTTTATCAGTAAGCCTTATATAAATCTTATCCAGTAAAATATAGCGAGTCTTATCTGGATCCAACTCGAAGTGGCAAGAGTGATATACAGTCAAAGCTGTATATAAAGGCCACTCAAGTGAACATGAAAATATGGCCATTATGAGCAGTTGCCGTTTTTATACAGGTTACCTGTATATAAAGGCCACTCAAGTGAACATGAAAATATGGGCAGTTGCCGTTTTTATACAGGTTAAAATTATATGTACTATTCATTAATGGTGAAAATGAGACTGCCCTTTATAGACAGTGATTTGTTATATAGAGGTGACTTTTAAAGCAAGTTTGACTGTATTCATAATGTGTATAAATGTAATGAAATTCAGCTTCGATTAGCATATGTGTAACTCTAGTTCATCATGTTTTTTGGGGAGGGGGGGAGTAGAATATTTATGGGTACAAGATTGAAATGATCTATCTAAACCGTTTTACAATGATGTTTAAGTTTTAGGATAGATGAGGGTTATATTGTTGAGTAGAAAAACTTTGAATATAGTGGTAATGAGAAGCCGTAAATTGAAAGACGGAAAATACAATGGCCAAAATAAAAGGAACAAATTGACAAACAATGTTCTACGAAACACTACACAATAAACACAGGTTAAGCAATTCCTGCTCCATTAGTTCTCTAGTTGCTCTCTTGTTACAGAAACGGTTATAAGTCATGAGTGAGAAAAGAACCGGATTGTGATTACAACACACGGAACGTATCCGTGGTCGTTTTTGACACCGATATTCACTTTTATAATGCTGTATTTGTTACGTTTAATACATATACAAGTTTTGTATACTTACAGTACCTCCAACAGAACCATTAAAGACATGTACGAGTGATATCATGGTTCTGAACCAAGAACATGGAGTTATCCTGAGTCCAAGGTATCCAGATATAGTAATTGTGTCCTGCTCATGGCGAATTGCAGTTCCACGTGACCACTTTGCTGTTATAACGGTGCATGATCTGGAAAGACAAGTCGATAACTGTAACGGTGGTCTACAAATTAGAGCCAGACAAAATTGTCCGAATAATACCATTCCAGCAGGACTTATATGTAAATTAAAGAAACATTCCATTGTATATAGAGCGTGCGGTGACGTTGATGTAGATCTCGTTACAAATATGATATCTGGATTGAGATTTTGGATATCATACCAAGGTATGGGTTAATTAAAATTTAACTGAATTCATAAACTGTATGGATGTAAATGAAGATGCGAAATTATTCAACATTAAACTTAGACACAAAATAAAGTGTTACACTTGTAGTAGCGTCTTCAACAATGAGCATATGTCATACCCTAATATAAATGTGTAATGTGTACATGTATTTCATTTGTATGAAACGTATAAATTCTGAGTTGTTAACAATTTTTCATCTATACAGGCACACTGAACGATTGGCAGAAATGAATTTAAATACATGCATTGTCATGAAACATAATACGTAAGACGTGTTTACAGATACCAACGGATAATAAGAAGTCGTCAATCGGAGCACGGACAACACAATGGCCAAAAGAAAAGGTACAAACAACGATCTACAAAACACTACATAGAAAACTAAAGATAGAGTAACACGAACCACGCTAAAACAGGAGGTGAACTCATGTGCTCCGGAAGAGAATACAAACATTAGGTGTATCATATCAGAAATTATATCATACTCGAATCCATAATAGAAAAGTATGGGTTGATTTAACAACATACAAATACAACCATTAAAATAAAGTAAGAGTTTACCAGTATCACATCTTCATAGCTACATCTTTGAATACTAATCAATGTAAATATATTATTTTCATAGTTTTTCCTATGTTCAAAACGCCAATGGAATATAGGGCACATTATTCCTGTCCTGAGGGTACTGAAACGAAACAGGAAGTAAAAAGAGAACCAGTGATGCCACTTGGTGTTGAAACGGAACAAAGAGTTAAAGCAATACAAGTCATTCCACCTATTACTATAACACGAACAATTAGCATGTTAAACACAAGTGAGTACACTACAATATTTAATAAACTCATGGATTGCCCCCTCCCATACGTCAGAAAATAGTTGCTTTTAGTGTTGAAATGATTGTTGATTTATTCCTACCAATTACAGATGTTTTTTCTCAAAATAAACTCAAAGATACCTGTTTCTATAACTGGTTTTAGGATTCCAATGAGCATGTAAGAAAACAGGAGTTTAACCTGTCATTTTTTGCTTGGGAGATTTAAGTTGTTTGAGGTTCGTCATTTTATTTTGAGCATTGGGTTTCTACTGCTGGTAAGTTATCTGATAGGGTCGGCATTTTACTCACATTTTGAGTCCACCTCCAAGACCTCATCATTTGACGAATGGCCAATAATAGTAGTTTAACCCAGCGAATTTATGTTAAACAGATAGTTGACGGAGGTCATGTGTATATGTTAGTGGTGTCGATTTTCCTTTTCCCCTACCATTTTTCTGGTTGGATTGTGGACATATTCTGACGGTGTGGTATTCTGTATTTTCCATATTAGTTTATTAAATGTGTAGTACTTAAATTTTGTTGAAGGAGCTATGCCATAGATAAGGTTTTCTTTCTCAATAGTGGATGTGTTTGTATCCTGAACCTTCTTTCACTCAAAGCTCTCTTCCGACTCTATGTTTTATATATTAAATATTTTTATACAGTCAAACCTGTATAGAGAGGTCACAATTGGGACAAAGAAAATGTGGCCTTATAGGAAAGGTGACCTTTATAACAGTTCCAGTTCATATGAAATTTTCTATGACAGGACAAGAGAAGGTGACTACTTAATAGAGGTGACCGCATCGGCAGGATTTACTATATGTATGTACTATAATGGAAATTTCAACTGAAATGATACAATATTGTCTTGTTAAAGACATGATAAATTATGAGTAAACTCCACAGTATAGTCTTCTAAAGTTGACAAAATGCTACATATCACGACAAGAGTAATGAAACATTGAGACAAAACATCAGGTAATAGAAAACAGGACGAATTGGACGTGACATTTCTATTAGCATATCTTTGAGGTGAACGCATATCATAACGTATGATGTTGTTTTTGTTGTCTCGTAACATTATTGAAGTGTTTTGGTATTTGGCTGCAAAGTAATTCGTTATTTATTAGAGACTACAGGTAATTTCCGGCCCTATCTTATCTACTCCTTATTCCTTGTGGCGATCAAGCGTCCCCCTATTGGTCCATCTTAGTGCCGTCAAGCACTCCTCTATTGGTCCATCTTAGTGCCGTCAAACACGCCTCTATTGGTCCATCTTAGTGCCGTCAAGCACCTCTCTATTGGTCCATCTTAGTGCCGTCAAGCACGCCTCTATCGGTCCATCTTAGTGCCGTCAAGCACCCCTCTATTGGTCCATCTTAGTGCCGTCAAGTACGCCTCTATTGGTCCATCCTAGTGCCGTCAAGCACCACTCTAGTAGTCCATCTTAGTGCCGTCAGGCACCCCTCTATTGGTCCATATTAGTGCCATCAGGCACTCCTCTAGGGGTCCATCTTAGTGCCGTCAAGCAGGCCTCTATTGGTCCATCTTAGTGCCGTCTATTTATCTTGACGATGTATTGTCTGTAAGCGTGTTGTCGTCATGAATATAGTTGACACACTATTAGGCGTGACGTTAAACAACAAGCTACCGATCAATCTTGTTACCACAGCCCACATGTACAGTCCACAATTATGGTCATGATGACCACAATAGGAGTTTCTTAGAATGACAACCGTGCAAGACATCAAATCTGATGATAAGTTTTAACAATCACGTGTAATGTACACTATGAAACTATGGAGTGACATATTTCATACGTGTGATAAACAATATCAAATAAAAATGTTCAAATTTATGAAGACTGACAACGGTTACCTCACACATTAGTGTTGCGTGTTCTGTTGTCATTATTACCGAGCTTATACCTTAGAATAAACATTGTAATAAAAGAAAGAAAGCGGGAAAGGATAACACGAACTTTCCTATGACTTTTACCCTCAGTACATTTTTGTGAATACTTAGTTGCATATGTATTGGTTTTTGAATGCTTACACTACAAATTCTAATAAATAGGTTGTGATGTGTAACGACACTTGCACCAATATTTCAGCTATATCGTGGCGGTCAGTTTTATTGGTGGAGGAAACCGGAGTACCGGGAGAAAATTACCGACCTGCCGCAATTCACGGACAAACTTTATCACATAGTTTTGTATCGAATATACCTCGCCAAGGAGCGACATTCGAACTCACAAATATGTAGTGGTGATAATTAATTAGTTAGTAAATCCAACTACCATACGATAACCACCACGACGTCCACGGCTATTTAGTAATATATATATTGGGTTTTGAATGTTTACACTGCAAATGCTAAAAAAAAAAAACATTATCATATGTAAATCAAATAGGGATGTAGCCTATATTTCTGTCTTTGTATTTGTTACTTCAGAACAGTATGACCTGCATTTTTTAAGCAAAACTTTTTCGTATTGATTCGCCTTTCATAGTTTTTTTTCCTATAATTTCAGCAATACATTTTGATAATGAAACGGCCAATGACAAAATTGAAACAAAGCAGACTACTGGCATCAACTCTGCAGAAAGAATGAGTAAGTAAAAACTTATAGACATTAATATGTAGATGTTAAAGTTGTTTTGAAGATCTGTTTAGGAGTACATTTTATTTCGTTATTTGTTGTTGATTTAACATTTAAAAGAAAAATGATTAATTTAAATTTAATATATTCTCCATACATTGTATGTTAAAGTTAATAGAGTACTTGAAAATATCAAACAGAAAGATAATGTATTTTCTCCCATGATTATGGCGTTTTAACCCCGCTGAACCATTGGTGGAAAAATGTGTAATCCTCTAGAGGATTAAAATGTCTCGTGCCTTCCCCCGCATTAATTTCAAATTTTGAAATAAAGTTCGTGTTAAATAATAGAGGAAACAAATTCTCCTTCAGTTGCCCATGTGGGCTACGATATTTCTCCACTCTCGAGAGTAACATTTTTAAATTTTAACTCTCTTGAATGGAGAAATATCGTAACCCACGGGCAACTGAAGGAGAATCTATATTTACTATAGGAATACAGTTCGATTATCTGTACTTTACAAAGTGGAGAAAAGACTATGAAATATTGAACGTAGTGAGGATATTGTGTTACATTTATGACTGTATATTTCTATATTAATAAAACAAAACAACAACAATACAACATGTACATGTATTTCTACTATTACATGTAACAATGAGCATCTGAAACATCTATAAACTAGATATCATAGAGATGGAATCCATCTCTGTGGGCCCCACCATATATAACTTGTAATAAAACACTTTTAGAGATAATTGATTCATTTGAAAAGTATAACGTTCAAGATCAAAGGTCACCAACAATGGTACGCGACACATCGTCTGGAGGTGGTCTACCTGCATACCAAATATGAAAAGCCTATCTTGAACGACAAAAAGTGACAGCCCGGACACGATTTGTTACTGACGCAGGGACCGATTTGACCTTGAGGTCAAAATTCAAGGTCAAAGGTCACCAACAATGGTACGCGACACATCGTCTGGAGGTGGTCTACCTACATGCCAAATATGCAAAGCCTGTCTTGAATGACAAAAAAGTTACAGCCCGGACACGATTTGTTACGGACGCGCGGACGGACGGACAGACTGATCACTATAGGGCGTCCGCCACTTTTTGTGGCGGGCTCTAATTAAATGTTGTAATGGTATCAATATATATTCTACGAAAGATAACTCTAAATTAGAAAATGGAACGAAAATGTTTGGAATTGACCATGTGTTTGCTTTCTATTTATAGTATTTTACGTGGCCATTGCTGTAGCATTTTTAAGTCTAAATGGATTAATAGTTGTAACAGTTATATGTATCAGGTACGTCATTAATACATTTTGATTAGTTCCGACTTCATGTTTTACAGCCAATCAAACCAGAATGAAAGAGAACAGGATGCCCTTTTAATGCAAATTAAAAGATGCGAGAAATCGATCAGAATTACCTGTATCTATCTACGATAAATATTATATCTACCAGTCATGTCGTACAGAAAAATGTACGTCTAAAGGGAAAATGTTAGTGATGGTAGAAACAACTAAATATGGATTAGGTACTCAACGAATCCGAAAATACGGGTTTCATATAAATTGATCCAAGTGTGATACTCATTGGAAAGTACGGGGTACTGACGATGTATGACGGGATACATACGTTAGTTGAAACGTACTAGATTCAACAGTGATAGGATTATCAGTGTTTAGATTCATATTTAACAATATTTCGGTTATATTATTATGGTCAATGTTGTAGGTGGAAAACACTGAGTACCCAGAATACAACACAGATCTTTCTGATGACGTCAACGTACTTTCTCACATGAGGATGTATGAGGTACACCGTTGGTGAATTTGTAAGCCATATTAGTGGTTATTTACTTAAACATTTCTGCAGTATGAAAACGAAGTTAAATGTTGTCGTACATGAAATGTGCTTTCAAGAAATTATCTATTATAATAATGCTATTTCGATGTTTTAATAACGACTTTGATCAAATATACATAGGGCACACTTTTGTACATCTAGACGGCAGTATTGAGAAAGTTTGCACTTCCTTCCCGATCAAATATATAACAACTGTTAATCATGAATCAATATATCTTATTTGTTTTTCATTTGTAGAAGGCAGCGACGTCTTAAAGCAAATGGGCCTATTATCGACCATTCAGCAATCCCATCGACATATCATGCTTCATTCAATTGTAACCGTCCACTTCCGCCAGTTGCAAATCAACATTCACAACTTACAAATTCGCCATCTTTAATGGACGGATATGGTGTGGTAGCAGACGACATTCCTCAAGGATGCAATGATCAAATTTCAGAGTCGTCTGCTTACGCTGAAGTTGATGATACGTTACCGTACAGGGCACAGCCATACCGATACAGCTTAGAAAAGCCTAAAACACACGAATCAATAGAAAACGTGTATTCAGAACTTACAGACAATGAGAAAGGTGGTTACTGGGAAATAGCAGATACTGTTTGGCATAATACACCTTATTCACAAACTGACAATGATAAATTAATTAAAAGAGAAAAATGGAGAAAAAGTCATTGTTCTAATAATAGTACTAAATCAAGACCGTCATCATTTGAAGGACCATTCTCACATTTTAATGGAAAGAGAAAGTCAGAACTTAGTGAAAACACAGACTCTGATGACAGTCTGTTTGGAAATGACCAATACGATTATATTCAGTCCGTTCATGTGTGATACACCTGTATGTCCCATAAAATAAAGTTGTTTGTATTATAAAAATTAAATACATAAAATAATGACTTGTGTCATGTCAAGAGCTTAAGAGGGGTCAATGAGGTTGTTCGTGTTTTCTTTTGTCGATGGTATTGCTGTCCATCAATGTTTTATGTTCGGTTCGTCTTTACCACCAGCTGCTTGTAGGATGGTACTTGTCTTCTTTATGTTATTTGTGTTTGTTTGAATATAGTTGTGTCCAGCAGGTATTACCTATATGAAAAACATGACGGTTGTCTTATAAGAGGCATAAACGGCTTACTCATCGCGAGCCCCTGCTTTCACCCACAGTTTTTGGTAGAGTCCGTATTGTTTCTATGTTTTCTGGATTGTTCATTCTTGATTGCACCTTCGGTGTTCTCTGACGTTTATATAATAACTGCTAGTTTTAATTGATACATTTTGCAATTGTTTCCATTGATTTTGTCATTGGATTTTGAAACTATGCTGACAGTATAGTCTTCTTTGTTTTTCATTTTCTTGTTGTTGTTTTTTTTTTTAACTTTCAAGGGATATATTGTTGACTCAGGCTATCGGTCGTAGTTCAATTGGAACCTTCATTTTAATTTAGGGTGGACAGGTAAAATAGTTTACATCTGAATTCACTGATCCATTTAACTAGAGTCAATTGACAATTATTATACCCAATTAGTATACAAACAAACAAATTACCTCAATAGAAATCAGCATATTAAAATATCTCATAACACAAAAACATTCATAAATCATGGTACTGTTTGATTCAGTATGTTTAGTAACCTATTTAAAGAAAAATAAAAATAAAAGTAAATTTCTTTTTCAAGGGACATAATATATACATTTTGTATATGTCCCTATCGCAGTCTACAAACAAGGGACATATATGTCCCTAGAGCAGTCAAAGTGTTAAATGTGCCGTATCTAAAACAATCTAATTAAAATTGAAAATGTGTAAATGTTTTGCTAACATTTAGTGATATTCAGAATGGGTCATATCTGATAACATGACATTTATATTTGACAATCCAATCGTATAAAAGATTATTAATCAATCTTATATTGATATAGTGGTACGTTAAATCAAATAATCGGAAAAATAATTCAAATCGGAAATAACATTGTTATAAAAACAGAGGACCTCTCCCTCAGTACCTGTGATTATAATATAAATATTTAAAAAAAGTAAGCCATATAACTCCGCCCGCTTTTCAAAGCAGACAGATTGAGGCAATAATGAACATATGTTATTTGAGTTATCTTTCTTAGTATGTATCATTAAATAAATTAATATGTGATCTCAACTACACACACACACTGCGAAAGGTAACGCACTTATGAAACTGACTGATAGTTAAAATCATAACAGAAATTTAAACATGTATCAAATAAAACTGTACATGTTTTCTCGTCCTGAATATACACGGTATATTTTCCGTTGCATTTTAAATTCTCAACAATTGTCATAGACACATTAGGGCTAGGTCTTATGGTGTTTAACGCCACTTTCAACAATGTTTCAGTTATATCGTGGCGGAGTACCCATAGAAAATCACCGACCTGTCGCAAGTCACTGACAAGCTTTATCACATAATGTTGTATCGAGTACACCTCGCCTGAACGGAATTCGAACACACAACGTTGTTGGTGATAGGTGCTGATTGCATAGTTAGTTGTAAATCCAACTACCTTACGATCACGACGACCCCAGGCACATTAGTGATATAAACTATCATCTACTATAAACAAAAAATTTAATTATCAAATATTCATAATTTTCGCTTAATAATGATATAATTTCCATGTAATAATTCTATACTGAGGAGTGAGGCAAGCATTGTTTGACCGGATAACTTTTATTTTTCAACACTATACTCGTCCGTAAATAAAATATTTTTTTCACTCTACATTATTACATATGACTGTCATTCTCATTGAATAATTCCTATGGACAAACTAAGAATGTTAATCTTAGACATTTCCCGACCTACGTTCAAGATACGATTTTTATGTCTAGCTCGTATTTGTTTTATCAGTGTACACAAAATATATATGATGTATCCTAAGTACATTTTGACAACTCCTCCACAACGATAGTGAATTTATATTATGCTTAAATAAATATAGAATATGACAGTTAAACAATGTAACAATGAAAAAAATACAATATCATCCGAACAGATAAAAGTAAAACAGGAACATATATAGTAGAAACAGAGAAAAAGTTGATACATTTAACATACATATACATAGCCGCACCCTCTCCTTTCTTGGACAAGACACTTTAATCAAAATTGGCGGTATTAAATGGGACCAACATTTCCTCCTTAGTGACATGATTCAACCATACAAAATGCCCATTCTTAAGATATAACTCTATTGCATTTGAATAGTTGCCGAAATGCAGTTTTACTTGCCATCCATTTTGTTGGTATATATAATCATATTGACATATATTCATCTGACATCGTTCAGATTTAACACACAAGTACATGGCCGCGCCCTCTCCTTTCTCGGACAAAACACTTTAATCACAATAGATGGTGTTAAGCCAGTTTAATGGTACCAGGCATTCCTCCTTAGTGAAATAATACAACCATTCTTAAGATATAACTGTATTGCATTTGGATACTTTTCGAAATGCGTATGAATAAGATCGGGATATTTTGCGTTACAACGGGCCGTCAACTACCACTCCTAACTAAATGTTGCTCATTTAAGGCTACTGAAATTTGTTTTGTATTGGCAAGGAGTGCGGCAGTCTCCATTTTTGAGGCACCCATTTACGCCCCGTTTTAATGGCGAGTCCTGTAATTGATTCGCCCAGCAGACAGACGAACTCGTCTGGAAGGTGAAGGGGCATGGTTGTACCGCATAGCGTAAAAAATCGATCGTATATCTATACTGCGGAGTTCCCTCGGAATCAACTTGAAAATGATGACTTTACCAATAGAACGGTAATAAATGATTAACATACTAATTGACAATCATAGTATTTAACGTACGACTGGTTTGCCTACTGAATATAAATTGCGTTCAAGACCGACGATTTCACATTTCCTAAATGTTTTATATATAGAAACTGGGTTTTTGCAAAAATAATATTTTTATATGACGCGCCTTGATTAAAGTATAATACTAGAATAAAGATATAATACACACCGCGTCTCAAATCTTGAGATGATCTATATAAAGGTTAGAGAATACCGCAGGGGCAATCAACAACGGACACTCTAGAGAAACATGTGACGTAGAGATTACACAAGACGAACACAAACAACACAAAAACACAACACGATATGTGTTGGATACTACTATGCACAAACAAGCACAAATAACGTAAATAAGTCATGATCCCTCCTACAAACAACTGGAGGTAAAGACGAACCTAGCGTCATTTGTATGAGGAAATCGTAACAGACACCACAACACGGAACACATAATAGAACAACACAAAAAGCTAAAAAGTGAAGAACACGGACCCCACAAAACACCGGTAAAGGGTAAGTAGTTCCTGCTTCTTATAAAACACCCGCTGCGTTACTCATATATACAGTAAAGTTCGGTAAAAAAAGTCTTGGCAGTGATAGATTGGCAAATAAACAAAGAAAACTACTAAAAGGCAAAGAAACCAACTCACCTAATGTGTTACTGATATTCCGTCAATATATGATTTACTTATTAAATAACTTTAAGTTTAAAAAATAAAAACTTACTTTATGGTCTTGTAAGCAATATACAACCTGCTGTTGTACCATCGTCAATTTCCTAAAATGTAAATAAACAATATATTGGACACAACATGATAACCGGTAGTAAAAGATTAATTCAACAACACCTGCCGTCAAGATGGTATGAACTGTCTGATCTACAAACTCGGTGGGCGAAATGTTAATCACATTATAGCATGTATATTATGGAATGTATGTTCCATTTCCTTTGTCTATAAACAACCAACTAAAAATATCTGGGAAATCACAGGACCAATGTAATGATATATAAACAATATACGTATACAGCGTTCGCTGTCACGTACAATTGATTCACTACCTTTTAAATGTCAATGTCTCCCATTTTAAGGCTGATATTGATATATATTGTACGAGCTTCAGAAACAGGCGTCATTCTAATACGTTTCAATGGTGTCCTCTATGAGGTCTGCCTTTATACTGTTAACGTTTTACGGTTGCTCTACATAGTTCAGGTACCAGAAAATGTATATCTTGGTCAGTGCCCGTATATAACAAATATTTATCAAGTCATTGCAATTTGAAATGAAATGAAAATTGAAAAGAAGAAACAAAAATAGATTTGATTGATTTACATTTAACGTGAGAATTATTTCAGCTATTGTGTCATGACGAGAGCAATATTATACTCTTTGGTTGTTTGGCTGCAAGAAACTTAAATTATTTGACTTTCCAATCTTTTGATTTTGAGCGTACCTGATGAATGGTATTCCTTGTAGAAACGCATTGAGTGCACTAAATTATATGTACTTTTTCTTTACAAAAAATAAACCCCAACACATCTAAAGGTCAAATGGTAACATTTTGTATCAGGGTTATGGTATTTTACGCCACTTTCAATAATATTTCAGCTATATCGTGACCGTGAGTGTCATTGGTAGAGAAAACCGGAGTACCCGATAAAAACCACCAACCTGCGGCAAGACACTGACATCGAGTACACCTCGCCTATATCGGGATTCGAAATCACAACAGTGATATGCCCTGAGGTAACATTTAGGGTGGGAATTTAGAATGCCACAGTAAAATGAAGATATAATAGATAAGGCTCATGAACGTTGCCTTTCAACGGGTCATAACGACCACTCTAAATAAGGTATTGCTCATATCGAAATATCTACTACATATTACATGTACGTTAACGGAGTGTGGTCAAGTTGGTTTGGTTTCTTCCGCACAACTATTGGACGCTTCTTTCGAAGGATTTGTACTACATAGCCGAGAAACATATTTACTACGTCGCGAATTAAGTTAATATTATACTGTAA
This sequence comes from Gigantidas platifrons, assembly GCA_002080005.1. Classification (NCBI taxonomy): domain Eukaryota; kingdom Metazoa; phylum Mollusca; class Bivalvia; order Mytilida; family Modiolidae; genus Gigantidas; species Gigantidas platifrons. The sequence continues at coordinate 950,828 of MJUT01003643.1, read as the reverse complement.
CATCTAACTCATATTCACATATAGGGACCCGGGTGGCTCAATGAGTTGGGTCGTTGGATCTATCAACTCATACAAGCCTATATAGTACTAATAACCAATACGGCGTGGGTTCGTGCCCGGCTTTGTAAATTACCGAAAAGGATGCACTCGACTCGCAGCCAGAAGTGATAAAGTTTACCAGTTGCTTTCCCATGGTTGGTGGTTCTCGCCGGGTACTCCGGCTTCCTCTACCACTAAAACTGGTCGCCATGACATAGCTGAAATATTGTTGAAAGTGGCGTTAAAACACGAAAAATCAAAATCAAATCATATTCACATACACTCCTCTCCACTCCCTCTCCCCATGTTTGTATCAAATTTAATTGAGGATAATTAAAAAACAATCAGAGCTGCAAAATTTAATGGTATCCCAATTATATTAATAGATATAAAACGGGAACAGTAAAGTTTTTGTGATGGGGGAACTGCTCCTTGACAACTGTGCATCTCAAAGCCAATGTATATCTTTATTAAACGAATAGCATAACAAATATCAAGTTTGGCATAACAAATATCAAGTTCATCATAACATTTGTATTGCGAAAATAATAATTTACTTTCTATATCCCCATTAATTGCTAAAAGTTTCAAGACGCCATTATAATGTATAGGTGACAAATATTTATGTACCGGTGTTAAGTGAAATAGCATTAAAATCTCATTTAGAGTTGCTATGTTAAGATCACGACAGCACCCCTAGATGTTAAATATTGTTCTCTTAGATAAACAGAACGTACACATTATATAGTAACTCTATGGGATCTGTGTTGGCTGTATGTTGCTACTTAACTTAATTGTTTCCATTTGTTTTGATACAATATGTTTTTATTGTGATGATATGATAAAGCTGTGAAATGTGAGAAGAAATTAAGTAATTAAACTGCAGCATTGAGTTCTAAAGAAATTGACTAATGACAATGTACATTCTGGATTAGTGGATATGGTCAACAATATAATAAATTTAAAAAAAAAAAGACCACACATTAAGTCGTTTCATAATGATGATAATTTTCTCCCTACTCTTCACACATTATAGTGTAATGACAAAAGAGAACACACTATATAATTTCGATGACCGTACTATAAACTACATTATTCATTAAATAGGTTTCTTGCATTCAATAAATAAAGGGAATGCCAATATAAGATTACAATATTGTTGAACGAGTCGTTCAAGTATAAATAATTCAACCCCTAATGTCGAAACAGTCGAATCGTGGAATGCAAACAATCTAAAGATATATTTGTACTTAATTTCTAATTCTTGCAATCAAGTATATTTGGATATTATTTCCTCAATTTGTAGTCACCAAATATATCATATTGTACATATAGAGGGATTATCTATTGGAACAGATGTATATATATAAGGTTATATACCTTGGTGATTTTGGAATTTGAACTGTTAAATATTATGAACATATTTGCAATCCATTCTTTCGACATCATCATTGTCGACAAATATGACTATTGCCTTTAAATTCCCGAACACATTACATTTACACGAGTTAACACAATCTCTTGTTGTAATAGTATAACCGTGCTCGCCTCCAGTAAGGAGGTCGTCGGTTAGATTGCCGATCCGGTTAAACAACATCTGTAGAATTGTTATTTAGTTCTTCTTCTAGTGAGAACAACGACTAATTGGTTCAGACTAGGAGTTGATTGGCATGTCTTCTTCCATAAAAATATAGCATGAAATAGTGAGAACAGCCACTGGTTCGCTCTGACTACGAGTTGAGTGACATGTCTTCTTCCCTAAACACACAGCGTGAAGGAGTGAGAACAGTGACTGGTTGTCTTTGAGTCCAAGTTGAGAGACATGTATTCTTCCTGAAACACACAGCATAAAGAGTGAGAACAATAACTGGTTGTCTTTGAGTCCAAGTTGAGTAACATGACCTCTTCCCTAAACACACAGCGTGAAGGAGTGAGAACAGTGTCTGGTTGTCTTTTGTCTTTGAGTCCAAGTTGAGTGACATGACCTCTTCCCTAAACACACAGCGTGAAGGAGTGAGAACAGTGCCTGGTTGTCTTTGAGTGACATGACTTCTTCCTGAAACACACAGCTTGAAGGAATGAGAACAATGACTGGTTATCTTTGAGTCCAAGTTGAGTAACATGTCTTCTTCCTGAAACACACAGCATGAAGAGTGAGAACACTGAATGGTTGGCTATGAGTCCGCGTTGAGTGACATGTCTTCTTCCTGAAACTCACAGTATAGAGTAGTGAGAACACTGAATGGTTGGCTATGAGTCCGCGTTGAGTGACATGTCTTCTTCCTGAAACACACAGCATGAAGAATGAGAACACTGAATGGTTGGCTATGAGTCCG
>MJUT01003643.1:936095-948420 GCA_002080005.1 Gigantidas platifrons | reverse complement strand
GGTTGTCTTTGAGTCCAAGTTGAGTGACATGACTTCTTCCTGAAACACACAGCGTGAAGGAATGAGAACAATGACTGGTTGTCTTTGAGTCCAAGTTGAGTAACATGTCTTCTTCCTGAAACACACAGCACGAAGAGTGAGAACACTGAATGGTTGGCTATGAGTCCAAGTTGGGTTACATGTCTTCCTCCTGAAACTCAAAGTATAAAGTAGTGAGAACACTGAATGGTTGGCTATGAGTCCGAGTTGAGTAAAATGTCTTCTTCCTGAAACTCACAGTATAGAGTAGTGAGAACACTGAATGGTTGGCTATGAGTCCGAGTTGAGTGACATATCTTCTTCCTGAAACTCACAGTATAGAGTAGTGAGAACACTGAATGGTTGGCTATGAGTCCGAGTTGAGTGACATGTCTTCTTCCTGAAACACACAGTATAAAGGAGTGAGAACTCTTACTGGTTGGTTCTGACTACGTGTTGAGTGACATAAGATAGTGAGAACAGCGACTGATTGGCTCTGAATACTAGTTGAGTGCTATGTTTGAGCCTGAAACGCACAGTATAAAGTAGAGAACACTGACCGGTTGGCTTTGACTATCATTTGAGCGACATGTCTTCTTCCTTAAACACACAGCATAAATGAGTGAGAACAATGACTTATTGACCCTGAGTCCAAGTTGAGCGACATATTTTCGTCCCGAAATACACAGTGGTTGTCTCTGACTTCTAGTTGTATGACATGACTATCTATTGACTGTTGTTTTAGTGAACTAGCACTGTAAAACACACCTTAGCTTGTTGATCTAGTAAATATCACTTCTAAAAAAATACATAAATTGTTCTCGATAAGATATGACTGAATAAAATTGCTCTCATGCAGATATACAACAATCACTTACTCACTAATTACCCATTACATTATTTGATCGTTACAAGATCAAAAATTACTATGTACAAAATAAATTAAGTAAAACTCAACCCTTTCACTAGAAATAGTCCTTAGTGTACACAACTGTCAAATTCCAATACTCCAGCGTATATATGTGTCTGTATTAGTTGATATATTAATGTCACATGGTACTGTTGTAATATCCTAAATAGTCTGTAATAAAATAAAATGGAAGCCCAAATCTGTGTTTATTCCCATGTCATGTCACGTGACTCGTATTTTCTTTTCGGTTACCACGGAGGATAATACAATCTTATCTCTGTTCGTTTTATTTTATTTATTTCCTTTTTCGTTACCATAGAGAATGTTAAGATGGTATGGTTTGTTACAATTCCGTTTTATTTTATTTTACTTTATCGTTCCCTGTGCAGAATTATAACATATAACCTTTACATGTTGAAAAAGACTGAAATTAAATTAAAGACATACGATTACGTGGTACATAAAACCATGGCAATTCTATGAAGCTGTTCACAAATAGGAATTTAATCAAATTCTGTTTTATTTTCCAACACATTTTATGGGTTTAATTACGTGTTTTTCGCTTTTTTTTTTTCGTGGAAATAAAAGATGATAAAATCCAAATATACGTTTGATCTATTTGTTTTCATTGTGTTGATTTATTGTGTAAAATAACATTAAAGACAAAAATAAATATTATACCAGACATTATTAGTTCTGTTGCTGATATTGCTGTTTTATCAGGATCGTTACATAATTAAATGTTATGTATCAAAGCAGACGAGTTCTAACCTTTAATTTTCTAAATTAATATTTTGAGAACGTTTTTGATGCATTTATTGCAATATATATTAATGATAGATATGCAACTTTAAGCTCTTTATGTAATAATTTTGTATTTAACAGAAATAATTTCGCTAGGTTCAAGAACATGTTAATTATTTTAAAACAACTTCTTAACAACATGTTATTTGGACTCTACACCTCTTTTCAATATATCTTCATCATGCTATATTTGATTTATATCGTAATTACACCATATATCAGAATGCTGTCTTTTGATTGGTTGATGAAAGGGGTATTTTTTTTTTTTTTTTAACAATTCTTTTTTTTTTCAGCTTTTCCGCCATTGCCGGGTTATTTGCCTAATAATTACCCTTCACCGATACGCTTGTAACAGAATTTCTAAAACATTATCAGTTGTGCGTTTTATTGCAAAATCGTATTTGCCGTTTTTACCCTTCACCGAGACGCCTGTAACAAAATTTGTAAAACGTTATCAGTTGTGCGTTTTATGTAACATCATTCGGTAGAATTAAACAGATACATCATGTTAGGTCCTGAAAACGACAAACAAAAGGTATTATTTATTTAGCCAGTGTTCTAAATAATATTCTGTGTAATTAAACAGATATATCATGTTTGGGAGGGGAATTTGCGAAAAATACCAGTCTTGAGACTAAATTTCCCTCGTCATTCGGCTCGGGAAATTGTTCGTCTTTCGCCTTCCCAAACATGATATATCTGTATAAAATTCCTAATGTGCGACAAAACAAATGTGTTGGTTTTTTTTTAAAAAATCACATTACACGATATACAAGGGTACTTACTAAACTATGTGTGCTAAAGATACTACAGAACTTGAATATATGCAAACATTACTTGATATTTTATTCATTTTCGGCTTGATCAAGGTTTCAATGGAAATTGCCCATATTTTATAATGGGCATTATAAATTTTTAATGACAAATTTGACAAACTTTCTGCAATTGATTCTTTTCTCTCTTTTAGAATTAAACAGATTACCAATATGTTCGATTTATGTATTAAACGAGAAATCCGTATTACATGTAGGATGTGCCAAGCCATCAACGATGGCAGCATTCCTTTCTATGACAAAACCGTACTCACCATAAATTCTTCAATATTTTAAATTTCTCACGACTCGCGTGTATCAATTTGAAAACCTCACACACTGCTTTGAAGCCCGTGCTTGCTAGACTTAATGTCAGACAAATTAAAATCAGAACCAGTAGAAATAGTTTTATTCTCTTTAGATTTATATCTCTACCCATTATGGACTGATAGGGGGAGCGGCCATTTTTCGCTTTCGCCTTTTAATTTTAAGAAATTAAAACAATAAAACTCACAATGACCGCTCCCGGCTTCCATGGATGATGCATTTACCAGACTGATCAAATGTATCGTACTGGGTTGATTGTTGAATAATAGTAAATTACTCTTCAGAAACTGTCAGTTTTCTACACCTTGAGATTCGTATTGTATATCGTAATGACTATTACCACCATTTATTTCATGATCAACGAACCCAGTTTATTACGTACGTATATTGTCTAGCCATACATCATACAATTTTGTATGATGTATGGGAAGGAAGAAAAAAGCGTATATGAAAAATCGAAGGTGTCTTCTAGTACGTTTCATATTGTAACAGAGTCTCCCGTTGCTATGGCTTTTGAAATGTTGATTTTATTTTTGTATTTCAATACTGCCACTGACTTGCACCAGGAAAAGCTATGAAAGACGATGAAAAATAAATGGAATTTGCGAACAAAGATTTACGTTGTAAAGTGTCAAACAGCCACAGCCGCGATGGCAGTTTGCTTTAAAATGTGTTTATAGAATATTTATAATCCTGAACTGGTATATTGTATTGAAATGAAGGGTCTGTCGTGGTCGTGATCGAATGGTAGTTGGATTTAGAACTGCATGTGTAATTTGTTCCTATCATCACTAAAAATTGTGAGTTCGAATCCTCCTCATAGCGGTGTACTTGATACAACATTATGTGATTTAGTTTGTCAGTGACTTGCGACAGGTCGGTGATTATCTCCTCGTACTCGTGTTGCCTTCACCAATAAAACTGAATGCCACGTTATAACTGAAATATTTTTGAAAGTGGCGTTAAACACAATAACCGTGACCATCATTGTATCGTAATGTATCATTAATTAACGCGTATGTTTAATGATGTAACGCGCTTAGAGATTAATTATGTTCGAATCCATGTGCGTGCGCAAAATTTAATGTTGAAAAGGGGGTCACATATTTCGTAGACGTGGAGTCTAAGGTCCTCAGTGTCCCATGCTCCTTGCACCTTTTTTTTTATTTGTAGATTTCGAAAATATTCATTGTAGCCACTAAAAAGGGATCCTATCAAATAGCGGTAGGGGAAAGGGGTGGGTGATAAAGTCAACTGCTCCTAAACAGATTGAAGCATAAACAATTATAGAAGTAATTGAGTCTTATTATTGCAAATTTACCAAATGGAATTGGAAATATAGATTTTTTTAATTTTTCAACACCCGTGTTAATGGTATATTCCATTGTTACAAATATGTATAGTAAGCTATCAATTTTCTTTTGTCAATGTCGATTCCATTTTGAGTATGATATTTGATCTTAGCAGGTACCTAGCTACATAATAGTTTTCGGACAATAGATGATTAATACTGTAGCGTCTATGTTTGCTAAATGTATTAATAATTTACAGACACATGACACGATGCAAGCGTCACTTAATTTATTGGCCGTGTACAACTAGCTACAAATAATAAATTTATATCAGGTATTCAGAACAGAATAATAAAGAGAAATACAAAACATACCACACTGTCGAAACAGTTCCAAAATCCAATCGAAAATCGTAGAATGAGGCCGAAACGATGATCAGGTTCTCGCCCATTATTCGTGAATTTCTTATGGGTTAATTATTGAAACGCCAACGTTTATTTTTTAAGATTTCAGTCTGTTGTTCCCAGGGGTGTTTGAAAACTACCCACATTACCAACTACTTAGAAGGTGAAGGGGGACAGCTTCAAAGCACCCATTATACCCAGAAACTAAAACATTACACCATGAAGTACCTTAACTGAAATAATCTGCTTTGATCTTTTTGTGTTCAGTAATATGCGGTGAGATGTGATTGTACTTTTTGCTGAAAGTTAGGGTCATGGTGCTTAACGCTATTTTCAACAATATTTCAGTTATATCGTGGCAGTCGGTTTCATTGGTGGAGGAAACCAGAAAAGCCGGTGAAAACCCACAACCTGCAGCAAGTAACTGACAAACTTTGATCTTTTTGTGTTCAGTAATATGCGGTGAGATGTGATTGTACTTTTTGCTGAGGGTTAGGTTCATGGTGCTCAACGCCATTTTCAACAATATTTCAGTTATGTCGTGGTTTCATTGACGGAGGACACCAGAGAAGTCAGTGAAATCCATGACCTGCCGCAAGTAACTGACAAACTTTATCACGTAATGTTGTATCGAGTACACCTCGCCATGTGCGGGATCTGAACTCACAACTTTAGTTATGATAGGCACTGATTGTTAGTAGTAAATCCATCTACCATACGATCGCGACCATGATGGTCTTGTAGTTGATATTAGTTGATTATTGACAATCACTTTTTAAACTATGCTTTCATAATTCTTTAGCAATAACAGCACATAGACAAATAGATACATGTAGTTAAATTATATTGGTCCTTTCATCAAACACGTGTTTGTTTTCTAAAAATGATAAACAAAAATAATTTTTTTTTAAATATTTGTATTACAATATTGTACAAATTATCTAATCGTCCACACTTCCAGTTATCCTCGTATTCATAACACAACGCTTTGAAGTTGTTACTTCCCAATCCCTTGAAAGTTGATAACATGAAAATTCTAACATGACCTCACTCTTTCCCTTTGTTAAGAAAAAACAGAATTAGTTCTTCGTATTATCTCATTAGCGCATGCGCCGATGAATGTGACTGACGTTTCCATTGGTAGCATAAATTGTGGCCCAAATAATGCCGATAGAGGGCGCAGTATTATTCGAGTTACATAAATTGTGTGCCACATTTTCCGCAAGCGTATGTATAAATTACCGTCTTACAATCAAAGTATACTACCGTATGTGTACCCTTAGACATATCAGAATCGAAATACATCATGGAAGCCAGAATGTGTTTTGAGTTTTAACATGGATTGGCGAATATTAGTAAATTTTATCCCTCGCTTCTGGCTCAGGATAAAATACTAATATCCGCCAATCCATGTTAAAACTCCCAACACATTCTGGTTCCATGATTTATTTCTTAAACAAGGCATACCACACCGTCAGTGGACTTCCAACTTGGGAGGGGGTATAGTGCTTAACACTACTTTCAACAATATTTCAGTTATATCGTGGCGGTCAGTTGTACTGGTGAAGGAAATCGGAGAAAACCACTGATCTTCCGCAAGTTACTGACAAACTGTTTCACATAATTCAAACTTGGAGCCTATATGACAAGGCCAATATGAAAATAATTGGCGCTATGACTTACAATAAAAAAAAATGGAATGGATCTGTCACGTTTCACATATTTATCAACATAACATAGATAGATGTATATTGCAGTTCATATTATTCAGTGTTAATTCGGTGATGTCCCTCAAGACACAATATTATATAACCTTCCTGTTCTATTAACGTAATCTAGTCCAGTTAAATAAATGTATGTTCCTTGCTAATAAATAACAATGTTTAAGTAGCTTAGAATTGTTCATGTTTCCATTTACACTGTAGAAAATGACAGTCTGAAATCTAAGATTTGCCATTGATTGACTTTTACTGTACATTAGGCTTTGCTGAAACCTGATAAATCTAAGACTATAAATTGACCACTTTTTGTAGATTTGTACGTACAAGTTTAGATTGTATTGATGGGGCGGCAGTATTAAATGGTGACAAGCCTATAATGATTATCTGTAGGTTGTTGATTATATTGTTTATTGAGATAGACAACACAAAATATCTTCTGAGACTCTATTGAACGTTAATTCATGTTTAGCCTTCGATTTCTCTATAGACATTACACATACTGTAAAAATACTAATTAGATTTGTGGAGATAGAGATAGACGTATAATGTAAGGATTGTTATCTTACATACCTATCCGGCTATTGACAAAGGTTAGAAAGTGTATAAGTGAAGACAGCATCTGAATAAGAAGGGAAAAAGCTTGAACCAACAGAGTATTGTATCAACAAGCCAATGTTAAATAAACGTTTGAGAATACCGAAGAGGCAATTCGAAATGGACAATCCAGAGAAATTGGCTACTGTGGGTGCACCAGACACAAGACGAAGACAAACACAACAAAATACACAACACAATATGTGCTGGAAACCACTATGCAAAAACAAACAAAAATAACGTAAGTAAGAGATGAGCCCTCCTACAAGCAATTGGAGGTAAAGACGAACCCAACATCGTTTTTATGCGGAAACCGTAGCGGACATCTGCATCACAACACGGAACTATGAACGTAAAGACATGCTCTTATATAAAAAAAAAAATAGTTCTAATTGTAAATCGGAGACAGTTTTTGTAGCTTGTATTTTTGTTTCCATTTTCCCCTAATGTGCAATTTATGAAACACCTGAATTCACTTCCGGTTTTGTGTCTTTATTTGGACATTGTGTATTGTCTTTATGTACGGTTTCCCTGGTTACCACAATGGCGTCTTCACACTTTATTGTCGCCATGGTTAATTAATTTTTATCAGTTTCTTCCTTCTCAACCAATACAGTTCCCTTACATATTAAGAAAAGTTTGAAGATGCTAAATCATAAATCGAAGGACAGACAATACAATGACCAAAGAAAAAATAATCATAAGAAACACAATCATCATCAAAGCATTGCGAAAACTAAAGATTGAACAACACGAATCCCACTAAAAACCAGGGGTGAACTAATCTGACCCGGAAGTGTAAGAAATTCCTGTTCCACCAGTATAACCCCGTCGTGTTAGTCTTGTTACAAACCCGGTGATAAGTCACGACTGAGGACAGGACAGAATAGTGATGGTGACAAATAGAACATAACCATGGTTATTTGTGACACAGATATTCCATGACGGGTATCCAAGTCATGGTGGCCACCGTAAAACTATCGAAGTGGTGATTTCAAATTAACCACTAGGAACATTTGGCTAAAATAGGAACTGATACGGTTATAAAGAAAGAAATATAATCTTAATCATATTCTTGCTTCTATATCTTATTTTTGAGGAGATTATTTTATTTATTTGTTTTAGTGAAAGGCTTGAAATGATGTCGACCTGAAGTTGTCTTCAAGATTACCATATTTAGAGTAGTCTCCCTTTTCTCTATGATGATATTTTCCAAAGCCAGGTATCATACATTGACACAATCGAATTAAAATCAGATCTCTCACTTGCTCCTGTTCTGATATCTGGCGGTGTGGCAGATCTGAGTGAGTGTTCTGATCTTAACCAGTTCGACACTGACATCCACCACATACCGAAGAAGAACCTTGTTATGTCATTTATTATTGTTTTTAAGTGAACATCACAACATATATTATAATATTGGTTCCCTTCTTAGAAGTCGAATTAAAACAATAATTGTGTTACTCATAATTCCTTGTTAAAAAATGGTTTCAAACGTTTAGACCACGAAATGGACATCATGAGTTAGGACCTGCAAGGCTCGTCTGGTTGTATGCTTCCTGAGTATTTCTTGAAGTCACTGACCATCAGATACGTGTAAATATTTTAAATAGCACAAACGCTCGTGGTAATAACCTAAATGGTCAACAGACACGTGATAATACTCTAAATAGCCAACAGACACGTGGCATTACCCTTAATGACCAACAGACGCGTGGTAATACTTTAAGTGGCCAAACTACACGTGGTAATACTCTAAATGTTCCATAAATACATGGTAATAATCTAACTGACAATATTGGTGATATCACATTGCCAGCATTTTGTCTGACAAAGTTATTCCTATCATGAGAATCTATAATTCTGGTGCAGTTGTCTTATATGTCATATCAATCTATTATTTTGTTTATTAACAAACTAACTACTATGACAGGCAAATATGTGCAGTTTTAATCTTTGATATACATACTGCAATTATATTTTGATTCCTAGTTGGTCATTGTTTCCTTTATAATGTCTTTCAATGACTTTGTGTGCTATTTAACATTAGAACGATAATTAAGGCCATGCATCAGCTCTCTATTTTTTATATAACTAGTATTACATTTGTATACATTTGACAACATTTACGTCCGAAGAATAAATTTGATATGCTATGCAAAAATAGCAAAAGTGGGACTCGGCGTGCTGCCTCGCACAGTTATATGCAAGGATCATAATTTTACTTGCGTGTGGAAAACACTTGCATAACTGCATCATTAATATCACTAGGGTGTGATGTTTGGGCCCACAACATTAATTCAACCCCCGCCGCTTTTTAACTGCAGTGCCTGTACCAAGCCAGGGAAAGCCGGTCATGCATATGTATGTTACAATATTTCAAGACTGTATTAAGCAACGCTCAGACACGTATGTGTAACATGAGGTAAATATACAATATTAATCATGATATATGACGAAATTAACAGGTACAAAAGGTACAATACAATAATGTTTTATAATATATGAATAGGGGGTATTACTTTTACATCTGTTTCTACGATTTTGTTTTCCTATTTGATCTTATAACTGTTTTGAGGGTGTGGTACTTTTTTTCATTGTATTCTTAAATCTAAACATCAAAGGTTGCAGCATCAATTTATTGACCAGATGTACATTTCTATTATTAATTTATTCAATTGCACTCGACATCATACAGTTGGAAACCGACATTTAAATACTAAACAAAGATATGCAGAGATTAACAAAAAGAGATGTGGGTTTTGATCTTATACATGTGGCAGAGTTTTTATTGGAGTTTTATACGGGTTAATAACATGCAGTCGGAATTAGAGAATATTATACTTTACGTTTTTATTTTTCCTATTTGTCTTTGTTAGCGCAACCGGTCCATATAACGTTATATGGACCGGCAGTGGACTGCCTCGTTTTCGAGTCTTTATTTCGGGAGATAATTGGGCTTGTGTTTGGATGCGAAGTATAATATAACAAATAGTTCACGGCACTTCGGGCCATATGGCAGTTTATGGACCGGTCTGTCACCCACAAAATACTATATGGACCTCAGCTTCGCTTCGATCCATATAATATTTTGTGGCTGACATCCCGGTCCATAAACTGGCATATGGCCCTCAGTGCCGTGAACTATTTGTTAAATAATTATCAATAATTCTGTTATTTTACTAGTATTGTATGTTTGTTGACGCTATGGTTAGAGAATGTTGACATTTTGCCTTCAAATACAATTAAATGACAATTGTGTGGAATCGTTTGAAATATATATAATTATACTTTCACATGACAGGGACCAGAATGGGGAATGATTATTATATTATTACAGTAATTAGCTGCTACAAAACTACGTTTGTGTATTCGGTCTAATTTACTATTGAATGTATTCATAGACTTTATGAAAAGAAAGTTTAAACAGTAATAGTGAACTATTCCACCAATATCAACCAAACGAACAACGACCTTTCACCCCAAATCATTGGGGGCCGTCGTGGTAGTTGGACTTATAACTACCTATGCGAATTCCGCTCAAGTGAGGTGTTCTCGATACAACATTATGTGATAAAGTTTGTCAGTGACTTGGGACAGGTCGGTGTTTTCTTCGGATACACCGGTTTCCACCACCAATAAAACTGACCGCCACGATATAACTGATATGTTGTTGAAAGTGGCGCTAAACACCATAACACTAACCCTCAAATCATTTATTACAAAAAGACAATGACATATGGCTATTACTTTTTGTGCACCCAAATATATCTGTTTCCCCCAGCTCTATTAAACCTCTTCTAAGTGATCATGACCGATAGTGTTGTTAAACACAATAAAAGATTTTCATTGATTTACTTTACATTGAAAAGACTACTTTTTTCAAAAGTTTTATTTTTAAATCGAAAATTATTTATATTTATTTATTTTATATATTTCAGTAATTCTTCGATTTCGGACGTAAATAAATAAGTAATAGTTTCATCTCTTATCAACAGTGACTGTGATTTCTGTAAACCAGACCCATTAAACATGAAAGGCGATGTTTGTCATATAAATAATTGATATCATTGTAATTTTCACCACACAACCCGGGATATTGAATATGTCGTCAAATAGCATTTAATGATAATTTTCCCAGAAATTGATCATTTTAATTACACCATTTATGCCCAGAAAAACTCCATTATTGAAGATTTAAGAGCTAATTAACATTCAATTACCCGCCATGTCGAACAAAGCTAATTCTTGTATGATTTCATTATCTGGGTGTTCAACAGCCTTGTTCTACAACGTAACCAATTTCTTGTATATTGATTAACACAAAATGTGGCATGCGGGCTAACGTATATGACTCACTCCAAGGTCAATCTTAAAACCAAAAGCACGTGTGAGAATTGACGAAGATGTCAATATATAACGATTCTCGATAAATGATTCTGGAAAACCGTAGTAATCTTGTCAAGATAAAGAGGCACTCGAAGAAAATTATAAGTAGGACGTTTCTTAAAGAGGTCCCTGGGGAGGACAATGTTCTTATGATGCACCGTCCTCTAAAATGGTGGAGCAGTCCGATCTAATCTATTTAAAAAAAACAGAGGCGCAGTCGTGGTCGTGATCGTATGTTATGATAGTTGGATTAACATCTACCTATGCAATCAGTGCCTATTACTTCTAACACAATGAATTTGAATCCCGCTCATGGCGACGTGTACTCGATACATCATTATGTATATAATATGTTCACTCACCTGTGACAATAAACTATCCTTTATTTTAATTTATTTCTATTTTCTAAATTGATTTTTCTCATTTGCACATATACATCCATGGTGAGTATAGTTGCTTAACCTATACCTGTAGCACTAGTTTAGTTATAGCGTTCACTGACAAACGTTTATCATATTAAGCTGTGTCGAGTGGACCGGTGACATTGACTGGAATTGTACTGTATAGTTCATTCATATCCATATCATTTTCTGNGGGGGGACACAACTACCGAAGGGTGGTGAAAACTCAAAGGAGTAATTTAAACTGACAAATGTATAGCAACGTGTCAAAATTTAGCTATCTCTAAAACCGTTGCCTACATTTCTATGTTCCTTTTCGAGCTAAAAATGCCAGTCGATCTTCACAATAAGTGTGTAGTTAAGAAATCAGTGTAGGTATATAATCATATTTCCACACGTCAAAAATATTGATTTTGGATATGAAAAATCGATATTTTTTACTTCCAATTTTACCAAACGTTCTCGTTGAAACCTGTAGGGTCAGTTTACATCATATGTTTTGCATCTTTCAGGCCTGTTTAGTTTTGTCAATAAAATGTGGCAACAAAACTTACACCAGCTCCCTCAACCTTCCCCCCCCCAATAAAAATAAATGGACGTTCCCGAAATTAAAGCACACAGGAATGATAAATGAAATTAAAAAAAAAAAAAAA
>MJUT01003643.1:922339-936079 GCA_002080005.1 Gigantidas platifrons | reverse complement strand
AAAAAAAAACGGTCAAATATATGACTTTTTTGTGGAGCCTAAAAATTAAGACTATGATTAAAAAGTACATTGTTATCTACATACAAAAGCGTAAGCTTAAGTTTTCAATACAGGGGGTAAAATTCATTTTCAATTTTTAATAAGCACAAATGTTTAATAAGCACAAAAGTCATCTTAATTTATAAACATTTGGCAACCATATCCACTTGTCGGATGATCTGAATGATATTTTTCTTTCTGTAAAATAATCTGTCCGGATTAATTTAACATGTTTTGGTTTGAGGATTTTTGTTCAACGGTATAATAATGATGGATGAACACCTTCAATTTTCTTGTGTTTACGGAATTTCAGATACCATCTAAATTACGAAGAATTCAAGCTGTAAATAATTAGAGTTTACTAAATGTCAAGCACAAAATGTTTTTTGATGTGTATTTTCTCCTAAATATACTCTCAGAATTGTACATCTGTTAAGTATATCTGGTTTTTATCTCGTTTGCAAATGATTATATCTTTGTTCATACGAAACTCTTTAATAAATTCGTGTTTACAATTTGTGTGAGATTTCTTATTAAGTAATGGAATATAAGATACAGTGTTAAATTGAACTTCTCTACGTTTGCCATGTGCTGTGCAGTATATGTTTAAAAAAAAATGTATCTACGTATCGTGTATATTATGCAACTTACCCTATCTTTAAGGCAAATCATGTGATCAAACTTCTTAATAAAAGATAACATTTTTGAAGAAGCATCTTAATTTCAAGGTCACTAGTTTTATGGTGGTAAAATGCATATCATTGAAATAAATTCTACTGCACTTTCACAATTTCAAAAACGGTTGCTAGGATACTTATTTTAATATTTTGTTTTAATGTAAAACTCTTTACCGAGTTGTAATGGGTAGACTCGGAAACTAAAACAAAAAAGAAGAAAAGAAAAGGATAAATTTAGTGTATGTATGTGAAAGGGTTAAGTTACTTATTACGACCCCGATCACAGATGGAAAGTATTAATGGAATTGTACATAAATGACATTCTTAGGCTTAACTAATATACTACTAAAGCGTCCCTGCTGACAGAAATCTATAAATTTAGTGTTTATTAGTCCAAGGAAATGGCTACAGCTAAAACTAATCGTTAAAACACGACGCTTATTGGAAACAAACAGACGCGATATTGAAAAAGAAAATACGTTAAATAGTATTGTTCTATTTGTTGCATATCTTCTGGAGTTTTGAGTGAGTAGAGTTGTTGTACATATATTTAATAATAACAGGATATTATAGCCTACAAATTATCGAACAATTAAGAATAATATTTACTAAAAAATTTCAATAGCTAACCGGAAATATGAAATATGAAATATTTAACATGCAGAAACGCGACACGCCTCGCGGTTTAAAGGGACGATTCAATATGTGAATGTTTATCGTGTATTACGTTAGTAAATATTGAGGATATACACATACTCTATAACAGTACACAATCAATGTAGCTATTTCACAATTTTAAATGGAATTTTCAGTGCTTTTCCTGACATTTTCATTCACATGGATTTTATCACAATCATCTGAAGGTAAGTTCTATAATAGATTTTTACAGTGATTTGTTTTTTTTTATCAACAATTGAAACCATCCCCTTTTATCTGTATGTATTGAAATGGATATAGATACATATGTAAATATTTACTTTAAGAAAATCAAAATGCCTTCATGTCACGTTTACCTCTATCTATTTTTAATTTAATAATGTCTTTGATATTTTGGACTGACTTTTAACCCCCCTTTTTTTCCATATAGTTCTATCTTCCTCATTCCGTATTTTATTTAACAAAAGTACTTTAATACGAAAGAAATACATGGAGCGACAGGTAGTAATATAAATATAATGGTCATTGGATAAAAAAGAAGAGATCATGAAAGGGTATTTTTTTATATAACATTTTAATGAGCAATCATTTGTTAGTTTCTTAACTCTAACAGTCACGCTAGGCAAGATACATTATTCTAACAGTGAAATTATATACAATTAGAAGTCAGGACAGGACCGGTCTTAAACCAATGGGATCAATTGCTGCTAATTAGGCCCCGCGCTGTATATATACTCTCGGTTGTTCGTGTACACACAACAACACACTGCAGGTTTCACATTGATAAGAAATGATTATATTTTTATGGGTCCCCACACCTCTAATCCTAAGGCCGGCCTTGAGTCAGGACATCAGCACATGCATATGTTTGAATAGCAGAATCATTTAAAACTGACTATTGTGAGTACTCAAAGGACAAACATTTGTTATTTGAAAGGCTATGGAATTTACAATACATAAACAGGGTGTCACAATGTTTAAGATGTATGATAAAGTAATATATACTAATGTACAGCCTAGTACTATTGTATGATAAAAGTTTATCATAAACATATGGATTGTATGACCAACTAAATGGTTTTATAGAAACACAAACGTAGATTGTTTGATTGACTTAAATGGTTCTATAGAAAAAAACGTGTCGACTTGTTGATTGAAAAAACGATAACATGACTGAGAGATTTTTATTTATTCCTGGAACGTGATATAACTGTGTCGACTACATGTAAAATTGTAATAAAATAATGGTATGGATTCGCGAGTTAAAGCAATATTGTCTTTATCACTATAATGTTGAATTTACGATACCCATAAAATAATTACATTTTTTGGTGTTTTGTCTATATATTATTGTCTAAAATCATTGTGAATAAATACATAATAGGGTTATGGTGTAATAGATACATCCATATAGATAAATGACTAAAAAAAGGGACAAAGAAGCAGAAAAAGACATGGTTAAGAAATGACAAATAAAATACATGTACTTGTATATCCACGAAAGGGATACACAAGGCTACTTTTTGGCCACACGTTGTATCTAAGCTATGATATCTGTCTACATATGATGTGGTATTTTTAGTACTAAATGATTTTAGATGAGAAGCAGTTGTTTATTTTGTTCATATTGGTAGAATTTTTACCCATCACATATTAAGATGAGCTAGAAGATA
The DNA here is from genome assembly GCA_002080005.1 of Gigantidas platifrons. Lineage (NCBI taxonomy): Eukaryota > Metazoa > Mollusca > Bivalvia > Mytilida > Modiolidae > Gigantidas > Gigantidas platifrons. Next base: position 933,033 of record MJUT01003643.1, on the reverse strand, counting down.
CCAAAGGGGTAAGCAGAATCCGTACATCGAAGGACAGACAACACGATGGCCAAAATAAATTGGTCGAAAGGACAAACATTTACAAAACACCACAAAGAAAATTAAAGATCGAGCAACACGGAGCTCACTAAAACGGAGGGGGAAAAGGATGAAGGGAGTTAACTCAGGTGCTCGTGATAGGGAGGCAGTTCCTGATTCACATTCATAACCTAACTAAAATGTATATCAACTAACTGCCAGGTTATAAAGTTACACATATATAGCATGTCTTTAAATACTTATAACAAATATATATACGAGGCTCCTCTTTGTCTATATTCTATAAATCACGTTATTAAATTCAGAGGTCAAAAGACCATGTTATTGTCAAATATATATATTTATTAATGGATAAGAAATGCGCTTAGGTTTATAATGTACTTTACTGATCAAATGTAACCATTGTTTAAAAACTTAAGCTTTTTAAATTTGATGATAGTATGATTTATTTATGTTATTAAGACCTTGTTTAACAGTTAAAGGTTGTCAGATAAAAAATAGTATTTATTATTCTTGATTAAATGGGGGAGGAGTGTTGTACACCTGCTTGATCACTGGAAGTCTAGTTATCAAATGGGCACAGTCCAATCTATTTAAAATTAGATCTTATAAATTGCTCTCCTCTTTTATGATATGTCTCTTAATGCACGACATACCAGAAAAAAGGGGAAGCAATCTTATTTTAAATATATTTGTCACAGTCTTGATTCTAATAACCTTTTAGTTGGTTTATCAAGAGGGGAGGGCAGTGATCATTTAGGCCTTGCTGATTTATTTGTATGACTACTTGGATTCTAGTTATGAAAAGTCATGTGTTGTGTTCCCTTTTAACGTTTTTTACGGTTTTATCATATGTTTTACCTCAAGAAGTCTAGTTGCTAAGAGGGGAGGGTTGTGGTCCCATTAACCGTTAGTAAGGTTTAATCATATTTTTGCCCACTATATACCTAGTTAGTAAGAGTGGAGGGTGTGGTACCATGCATCGGTTTTAGTTAGTCCAGATATCTGTACATATTCAAATCCAGGGCTTATTGAGTTTTCTTGTGAACTGGAAGAGATGTACGTTCGTTTTGTGGTTGTTGTTAAACATATTCTGTACCCCTTCACACACACATACGTTATGGGTATCGATTTAGCCCGTTTCTACAATATGTGTTATTAGATTTTGAAACTGTTCCGACAGTTCGGCTAATGATTTGGTTTTTATTTTGTCACCATTTCTGTATATACTTTTGATGATGAATTGTATGCTGATCATTCTGAAATTTAACACCACTGACATATTTATAAATCAACCCATAAAAGCAAATCAATCGTCAAATATACCATGGGGTGATATGACAAAGGCAATATCTTGGTATTTCATCTGTTGTGGACCACTATTGACGTAAACAGCTTCTTTTTGTGATATTTTAATTTTCTAGTTTGATAGTGTCCCGAGGAAGGATGTTAAAATGATTAAATTAGAATAATATTAGAATTTTGAATACAATGTTCCGCTTGGTTGGTCAAATTATCCGTGTGTAACTGGACAAGAAAACTATTAAATCATATATAAATTTAGCGTTAACATCTAGTGATGAATATTTAATTTAAAAATACGATGAATGACATGATTTATATTTAATGTCAATAATTGTATTTTAATTAAAAAAAAGAGACCAAGAGATGGAACAAATTATATGATATATAATACTATGTTGTACATTTGGGCCACACAGATGCAATGTTTCTAAAGGGACGACCATTTGATTCGGAGGGATGGAGGGGGTGGTCATATCGGTATAGTTTTTGAAAACAAATATTCTGGTCTTGCATACCGGTAAGTTGAAATAAATAATCTTAGCGTGCTATACCTTGAAAATAAGCTATTCGGATCTCTCGTATCTGTTACATGCATATAAGTTAAATGTTATATAGTTTATGGTGTTTAACGCCACTATCAACAATATTTTAGTTATATCTTGGCGCTCAGTTTTATTGGTAGAAGAAACCGGAGTATCCGGCGAAAACCGCTAACATGTCGCAAGTCACTAACAAACTGTATCACTTAATGTATCGAGGACATCTCGCCATGAACGGGTTTCGAATTCACAACGTTAATGGTGATAGGCACTGATTGCATAGGTAGTCATAAATCCAACTACCATACGATCACGACAGTCATGGTTCCTTAATTGTTCTTTAAGCTTACTTCAAATTAATAAAGATAACTCTTCGTAACTTGTTAACCCCCCTTTTTTTCATAATAAAATAGTCGTTCCCTAATAGCCAAATCGACCTTTTCCATAATTCTGACTTATTTACATAAAATGTTATAAAAGAACAGAAATTGGACCATGCACTCGACTGCAGTTGATGATGTATTTTCCAATGTTATATTATATCAGCTTTTACCACCCAGAACAAATTGATAGTTTTGCAAGACAATCAAACATAGATAATTGTATATCTACATTTCGTACTGATAGATGAATATATGTATGATACAAGTGGGAGTTGATGGGATATACAGACAGAAAATATGAGGAATTATCACTGCCAAGGATAACACAGTCATAACATGATTGTCATTAATGTAGAAAAAAAATAGTAATACGATTGGAACTTTCGTAAATGTCAATTTCTGTGGGTCACTCTGACTGGGGTCATAATTGTTAATAATAGTAAAAGAAAAATAATAATGAGATTAGAACTTTCGCTTAAGTCCATTTTGGGGCCGTCGTGGTCGTGATCGTATGGTATTTGTATTTACAACTATTAGAACTACCTATGTATTCTGTCCCTATCACCATTAACGTTGTGATTTCGAATTCCACTCAGGCGAGGTGTACTTGATACAACATTATATGTGATAAAGTTTGTCAGTGACTTGCGACAGGTCAGTGGTTTCCACCAAGTACTCCGTTTCCTCCACAAATAAAACTGACCGCCACGATATAACTGAAATATTTTTGAAAGTGGCGCTAAACACCATTACCATATCCCCACCCTTTAAGTCCATTTCTTTAGATTTCTAAGGTCAATATTGTCAATAATTGCAAAACAAAGAGAAATAGTAATAGTATTGGAACTTTCGTTCATGTCCATTTCTGTGGGTCAGTGGGGTCAAAATTGTCTATAATGTAAAAAAGATCAGATTGTTACTTTCACTTTAAGTCCATTTCTTTAGATTGATAAGGTCAAAGTTGTCAATAACATAAAAAAAATATTAATCAGATTGCTACTTTTGTTTTATAAGTCCTTTTCTGTGGGCTGCTAAGTTCAAACATTAAGTTAAAAACATCAAATCACACGCGAAGTTCAATTTAAAATGAGTAGAATCGTGTCCAGTAATCATTAGAATTTGGTAAAGAAATTAGTCAAAATTCTAAACTTAGCTCTTCTCAGATGACAGGTAAGGAGGATGAAATAATATAATTTTGTTGCAAAGTTGATTATATTTTTTCAAATTGGATACATGAAGTTAAGTAAGTACGTATTAGCCGTTTGATAAACATTCGTAAATTAGAACACGAACATGATTCTTCTTATAGAAAACACAGATTTATATATAAATATACTATATAGTATACCCTCACGGCAGAATTAATAAAAAGCCATGATATCAGATCCTAAACTTTAGTAGTTGTTATTGAAGATTATTGAGGTATAGGGGAACGACAATAATAAACATTAATACATGTCAGGCCCTTCAGGTATCTTATATTTATATTAAGTACTATTATAATTTCAACATTTTTAAATACCCTATATTTAAGATTGACGAATATTTGTGAACAACGTTGTTGTACATTTAAGCTGTCATTAATACCTTTAAGTTAATCTATAATTGATCATATTGGTATGGCGTATTGAGGGAGTTCAGGATTATTCTTCTGATAAAGTTGAAGATCATACCTTGACAGCAATAATCAATCTCGTTTATAAAGACGACTAGATAATGAACTGAACAAAATATTATATTGTGCAACGTCCATTTCTTGTATATCAGAACAGATGTAATAATATAGGGCTGCTTCATTGATTTAGGGGAATATGATATCCAAACAATCAGGACCGGTTATACGCCAATTGGGTCCCGCGCTGCAGTTATCTACTCTCGGCTGTTCAAGTACACACAACAACACACTGCAGGTTTTACAGAGAACAGCATTAGGCTCCACACCTCCTAAGGCAGGCGCTACTTGAAACAACATATCATAATTGCACTGCTTTCTGAGTTCACTGTATGGTATACTGTAAGCTTCAGTATTCCCAAATATTAGTGCAACACTCTTTTTATAAAATATGACCACTTTCTCTCAACATTCTGTATATGCTGTTTGAGTTCTGAGATGTGACACGAAGAGACATTCAAATATTATGCAGCTATCATGGCTGATTAAATTAGATTTCGTGTAGATCAGCTACAAAAAGTATGTTTCCCCCAACACACCAAAGAAACATTAAATAATAGAATTGATTAAACTTGAAAGACGATAGCGTTGTATTAATTTCATCCCCCAACTTATAAAATGTTAGTGACCGATTTATTGTGACGGATACGTCTCATGTCACGTATGTACGTACATGTATAAACATTCTACCACAAAACAAAATAAAGGCCAAAGATGGTTTTTAATACACTGATTCCATAATCTGCATGTTTGATAGTAGGTAAAATAGGGAGCACAATTCAACCATTTTTTATCATTGAGTGTGTCTTTTGATTGCAATAGACCAATTTCACGTTGCCGCCGCCATTATGGTTCAAAGGTCAATCGGAGTAAAAAACGTCATTGCATTTGTAAACACATCGAGACAAATTTATTTATCGTGGTAGTTATGCGTATATCGTCGCTTAAGGAAGTTTTCATGAATTTGTTGGTTAGGAAAGAAAATGATTTATGGCTACATTTATCCCGTAGATCTTAAAAATAAAAAATAAAAATCGTGTAAATATTGTTCGAAGGACACCATTATGACCATAGGCATAACACACAACTTCGCAAATAGTACTATGTTTACAAAACATCATAGACCTGCAATATATCCTCCTAGCAGGTACTTATCAATTAACTTGAAGAAAATTCATCTACATCTCGTATATTTTGTTGTCTGACTATCCAATAACAACAAAAAAAAGGGGGGGGGGTCTTATAAAAAAGGGAAAACAAAAGAAGTATTTTTCCCTAAACGATGACTGGCAGATATTTTTTTTTTACAAAAACCAGCTTTGTAATGTTAATGCTGGCATTATGTTAGACTTAGACTCATATTTATATCATATTAAACATGCAATTTGTAAATTGTCATATTATGGAGTAACAAATAAAACTTTTTAAAAGACCCAACTTACAACTGGTATGACCCTTTTGCTAGAGAATGTATAAAGTACGTTTGTGTAACTGTAAGACACTTTTGATGCACTAACTAGAAAATGACTTCGTTCAACTTTATCATTTTGTGATTTTTTTTAGAAGTCAAAGAATGCACACCTTTAGTATCTGTACATTAAACACACTACAAAGTATTACAGAAACTGTAGGGAGGGATAGAGAGGGGATAATTAGTATGCCATGATACAGGGCTAAAGATTAACAGTCATGTTCCATTCTTACATGTATGTCAAGCACATTATTATGGTGTGGTTTCTGTTGGTGAGACACTCCATCATTTCTTGTATATGCCAATAATAGCATATAAGGATTAGTATAGAAAAAGTGCTAAATTCAGGAACAATGCAAGTAAAACTTTGTTCGGCAAAATATGTACATGCACATGTACTCTGTAAATGATTCAACTCTGTAGCTTTTGTAAATTATAGGGCACAAAAATTAAACAAATATTCATTTACAAGAAATATGTATTGCAAAAACAAAACATTATTAGCATGTCCGAAAAGTCAGCTGCATGTATAATAACAATGTTGTAAAATAACAAAACTATGAACTGGAACATTGAAGAATAGGAAATAAAACACATTCTCCTCATCCTGGTGAAGTCGTAAGTTAATGATCGAATGAAAATAACATTGCTTTTAACATCAAAAAGTTAATATTGGGAGACACCATACAATTTTCTTTATCCTTTAGTTATTGAATTAAGTTAAAAAATCTGACAAAAGTTCCACCCCAAAAAAAAAAACATACTAAAAATGGCCAAAACTCCTTTAATTTCAAAATATTTGTCTAAGACTTTCTCAGGTACAATGTAAATGAACAGAGCCCAAAATATTCAATAATTTTAACTGAAAAACAACAATCATATGGGGGATAAAAAACATTCCATTCATCAAATTTTTAAACAATGAACAACAAGAAACATCAACTATAACATACATGTATGATGTGTAAACTATTGAAGCATCAGCAACAGGAAACACATTTAGATACAAAAAAAATGAAAAGATGAACACGCTTAGTTGGATTTTTATAGTGCTAGTTCATTGAAACAACAGTATGTGGGTAGACATGTCGCTCCACTCTGAAATATTATTCTGATTCTGAGCCGACCAGTCTTTGTTCTTACTCCTTAATGCTGCATGCTTACCAATTTTATAGTCTTTGGTTTGACTAGCTTTAGACAGGGGCTAGAACCCATGGATCTACCACATTCAGTAGGAGCATGCAAACCATTATACCACTGATGAGGTCGGAAAGCACTTTGTCTACAGACCCATAATTGTACCAAGGCAACATTTTTGCAGTAGTATAAAAATCACACTGAAAAAGGAGTAGTTCTTCAAAACTTTCCTTAAGCTAGGGACTTGTGCCCAAGTTAATTAATGCAGTCGACATGGTCAAGCATATATCAAAATAAAACCCATAGATAGCTTCCAGTCAGATTTGAACTGACATCTTTTCAACATTATTGAAATGTACTACCTTGTACTATAGAAGCTGAATAATTATTAGTGGAAATACACATGTAGTGGACAAACTAAATATGTACACAGATCATTCATTAGCTTCCAGAGAGATTTTAACTGACAGCTCTCCAACATTATTGAAATTGTACTGATTGATTGACACCATAGTAACAACATTTTGGCAGAATCTAGCAAGGCTCGTCACTAAACTTGATTTCAATTGAAGATCTTTGAAATATTATCCAAACAGAAGTTGTAATGGCCCCTTGTAGCCAGGTTTGATCGTCAATTAGCACCACAATATCAACATTTGGTCCTGACTTTGTTAGGAACATTTCAGCCAAGATTGGTTGCAATCCCTTCAGTTGTTATCTAATGGTCCTGACTTGGCACTGCATAGACGCGATAGAGAATAAAAATAACATGCATAAATTTCTTACCCTGCAGTGCATGAACAATAAGCTCCTTCTGTCAAACAATCATCTTCTTTGGTGCATATCCATACATTGTGGGGTCGTCATTCAGTCTATGATGGTGAACACTTAAAATAAATTACAAAAGTTCCTGTTCGACTTTGTCTTTGTCTTTAGGAAATATGCCTCCTGCAACCACCCACTTAAAAAAATATTCATAGACCTTGCCAACCTTATAGTCTTTCAGCATGTCAATGCAACATCACCATGGGCTAACAAGAAATACGGTAACTTACATGCCGAAACATATGACCGCCAGCTTCTCCTTCGTTCCTGTTTTCGTCAGACCTCTCATCGTCCAGAACTGTCTCAGATTCTCGACTTTCCAACAACTAAATTAGTCAATAATTGTGTATATTTGATCACCAGGATCCATGTGTAAATGTAGAATAAAATTTTGCAAATAAATAAAGTGAATAAAACTTCGAAAAGGTTAAAGATAAAGTGGTAGTCGTTTCGCCATGATATAATCCAAGCAGAAAGGCCGCTTACCACCTGGATTTTACTCCGATTGGACTTTGGACTAAGACCGCTTACAACAAATAATAGGTTAATGTGAAATAGGTCTATGTTGCGGTGTTCGAGTTGCCGCTCAATCTTTAGTCTGTGTAGAGTTTTGTACATCATTGCTTGTCCTTTTGTCCTTTTTCATTTATCCATTGTATTGTCGGCCCTTCGTGAGTTATGTCTTCAGATTACCTCTTTTACATCTTTATACTTTATTGTGGTATAGATCTCTCTTGTTCAAGGTATGTAATCTTGAACTTTATATTTTAGCTACAGGGTTAGCTATACCAAGTGTTTAAAAACGAAATATTGCAAATTGAGCGACCGTGATCGTATGGTAGTTAGATTTATAACTATCTATGCAATCACTAATGTTGTGAGTTCGAATCCCGCTCAGGTGAGGTGTACTCGATACAACATTATGTGTTAAGGTTTGACAGTGTCATGCGACATGTCGGTAGTTTTCCCGGGGGTACTCCGGTTTCATCCACCAATAAAGTGACCGCCACGATATAACTGAAATATTGTAAAAAGTGGCGTTAAACACCATAACTCGTAACCTGAAATATTGATGTGACGTCTTCTTTGAAATAAAATCGAAGTCTATCAGAAAAAGGCAGAATATGGACAACTACTTGTATTAAAATTTTCTATTTATAAATTGTTTACTATTTGATTATAACAGAATTTCAATAGACTTATATTGACATAAGTATTATTTACATATAACATATCCTACCCCCAAAGTGCCTACAATTTGTAAAATTTATCAATATTCTTTTCAACATACTATTGATATACAATTCTCACGATAATAGCTACGACTATCAATTCATAATAAAATGGTATATTTCTTTACGATTATTGATCTATTTTTTTTCATATACAGTCGATTTGTACAAGAAGGATTTCATGGACATTAAGTGCAGTTGATACTCAATGCAGATATTTGAGTATATTTTGCTTTTAATAATCATTTGTCTACAGGAAGAGTTGAAGATACCAGAAGGATTATCAGAATCCATAAATCGAAGGACAGAGATACCAAAGGGGTTATCAGAATCCATAAATCGAAGGACAGAGATACCAAAAGGGTTATCAGAATCCATAAATCGAAGGACAGACAACACAATAGCCAAAATAAAAAGGACAAACAACTATCTACTAAACACTACAGAGAAAATGAAAGGTCCAGCAACAACAACCCCATTAACACTGGGTGTGAAGTCAGGTGCTCCGGAAGGATAGACATTTCCTGCCCCAATAGTGACACCCGTCGTACTACTCAAGTTTTCATAATGTTTCAAATTTGGTTTGCCAAGACACTCTTCTGTACTTCAATAGTTCCAAAACAGTATGAATTTGTGGAGACTTTAATTCCATTTTCTGTATTCCAGAAATTCAAATAACAGTTGATTAAAATGGGACTTTATGGATTTATTTTGTCATTCAAATAAAGTTTGATCAGAAGGGGAATCAAATATCATATTTTGTACTCAAATAATTCCGAGCAGTTTAATATCTATGGTAACTTGAATGCAGTTATCAGTACCTTTGTAATACTGCACTAGTTTTCTGATTGACTGCTTGACAGACAGAAATGTTATTTACACTAGAAACAGATTCGTTATGACATTTTTAGAATATTTGTTTATATGTAAAACTACATGTAGTGCATTTGCGCACAATGCGACTCGCATACATTATCATGTGTCTGACTTAAGAAAGTCATTCCACTTAAACAAATACATTTCACTCTACAAGGTCATTCCACTTAGCAGGATTATTCCACTTAGCAGGGTTATTCCACTTAACAGAGTCGTTCCACTAAACAGGGTATTTTCATTTGACAAAGTCCTTCCTCTTAAAAGGATGGTTCCACTTAACAGGGTCATTTCATTTGACAAGGTCATTCAATTTGACAAGGTCATTCCAATTGACAAGGTCAGTCCAATTAACAGGGGCATTCCATTTAAATGACCTTTCCATGTGACAATGTCCTTTTACTTAGCAAGGTCATTCTCCTTACGAATATTATTTCACATAACAAGGTAAAGTAGAACATCAAATATCTCCATGATATGTTACTATAGCATTTTTATCTTCATCGGGAAAATAAAATACAATATGTTTTTCTCATTTGTCTACTTAACCAGACCATTTACCTTACATATAACTAGTGATAATACGACATTACAGACATGCTATAGTTACAATACAGCAGCGCGGGAAACATAATGAAATAGCAGTTGTCAACATTCTCCGTCACGAGAACGTGCTCTGTCTACAGAGTAAGATCATTTCAATGCATTTATTAACACTATTATTGGAAAGTTTATATTGAATCTTTAGTTGAAAATCCATAGGATACATTTAGTGTTGTTCTATGAATACATGATTGTGTTCCCCCATTGGGGGGAAACATGCGTGTGCAATAGAACTTAATATGAAATTATTCAATACAATAGAACAAATATTAATGCATATTGTCTCTCATAGAATTGCACTAACAAGCTCTATTATATGCTTGTCAGAATGTCTATATTCACCTTTCACAGAAGAAAAGAAAAAGGTTCTATTGCCAAGCCATGTGGTGGTTATCTCGGGGTGAAGCGATTCTGTGAATGCATTTGTGAAAGTTTAAACAGTGATGTTCAACAATTCCACCAATATCAACAAAACGAACAATCACCTCTCACCTCAAATCATTGAACATAGACAAGACGACAACATATGATGTTCAAATCCGGGGGCCCGGGTGACTCAATGAGTTAGGTCGTTGTAGGGCCCGGGTGACTCAATGAGTTAGGTAGTTGTAGGGC
>MJUT01003643.1:870824-922016 GCA_002080005.1 Gigantidas platifrons | reverse complement strand
GGGCCCGGGTGACTCAATGAGTTAGGTCGTTGTAGGGCTCGGGTGGCTCAATGAGTTAGGTCGTTGTAGGGCTCGGGTGGCTCAATGAGTTAGGTCGTTGTAGGGCACGGGTGACTCAATGAGTTAGGTCGTTGTAGGGCCCGGGTGACTCAATGAGTTAGGTCGTTGTAGGGCTGGGATGACTCAATGAGTTAGATCGTTGTAGGGCCCGGGAGACTCAATGAGTTAGGTCGTTAGATCTAACAAGCTCATACAAGCCTATCACAAATAGGGCATGGGTTCGCGCCCGGCTTTGTAAATTACAAAAAAGGGTGCACTCGACTCGCAACCGCAAGTGAAAAAGTTTACCAGTTGCTTGCCCAGGGTCGGTGGTTCTCTCTGGGTACTCCCGGCCTCCTCCACCACTAAAACTGGTCACCAAGAGATATCTGAAATATTGCTGAAAGTGGCGTTAACATCAAAATTCATATTCAAATCCGGGTTCTGTATTGCATGTCTTAATCTACATGGCCATCAAAAGGGGGCGTCAGGAATGTCAGCCGGCTTAAACCCGTTACATTGTTATGACTTCCATGTCATGCACTGGATATTTCCTTCAATTTCTATCGTTGTTAGCTTCGTTGTTGTTTCCTTTAATAAAATGATCTTGAGTCATCATCTTTGTAATCTTTAACAATATAATTTCATAACCAGGATAATTTTGAAGGGGCGAGGATAAAATGACTTTAACATATGTGCACAGTACTATAACTTATAAACTATGGCTTCCAAATATGATTTCAAAAGTAATCAGATCTGCCCGCATGCACATGAAATGTTTGTTTTCGTCTATATGACTCGTACTTGTTGAGCTAATGGTGCCAAAATTTTAATAAAATCTCGTAATATTTATGTAATCTTAGCAAGGAAGCATGACATAAAAATTATTTGCAAATCAATTCTAAATGTTTTTATCTCATCAAGGAGTCTAAGATTGAAATAACAATTTCTGTTCAGAATTGATTTGCACGTGTTGAAATCAATTAGTAATCTGAGCCTACACTACACGTGCTCTTTGCTCATCTATTTTTATACTTTATCGGCTCTTCAATCGATTACGCAACAACTGAAGTTGCCGCCACCTTTGTTGGTAATAAATCATCGCTGTACCACACCTGGTTTTATTAAATGCAGTGTAGAATAACAGAAATTACAACAGCAAAACATGTACTTCCAATAGTTCTTACCGCCGCGATGTCTCGCAATATAACAATTAATTAAAGGTGCTCTACAATAATAAACTTACAAATTGTTTGGGTTTTTTGTTTGCTTGATTGTAAATGGAACAATATATCATTATCAGAAACTAAACCAAGCAACAACATTTTCAAACTGGGTACATGTTAACATCCATACAAACTGTTTCGTGACAGTCTTCTTCACCCAAGTAGAACATTACTCGGCTATTTCCGACGTTTCGAGTTTCTCACTACCCTACAATTTTGATTTAGTACAGTTAAATCGTTGTGGTCAGTTATAAGATTTATCCACAAAAACAAACTGTCTTTAAAACAGTTAAAGTCATTTCGAGCACAACTTACTGTTAGAACGATTCGAACTCACAATTTTAGTTAGTGGTGATAAGCACTTATTGCACAGGTAGTTGTAAATCCAACTACCATACAATCACGACCACGACGACCCCCTCTCCCAATATAATATTAAAGATCATCCACACGCATTACAAGAAGAAGCGTTTCTCTGCCTTATTCAGAAAAATACCCGTTCTCTGATTGGCGATCAGAATTGCATCAGTCAGACCGTTTAATAAGATACCTTTTGTCTACGTTAATCAGATAAATCAGACAACAATAGTATTGGTATGAAGGCGGAGGAAGTGACATTTCATTATTACTAATTAACTTCATTTAAAATCTTCCTATATGAATCTTATAGATATTCATTGTTTTCCCTAAGTATGCAATCAAGTAAAATCTAATAGCTAACACACGTACGGTTGACAACAACATCACGTTAAACTATCACTTATAATTATACTCGACGCATGCGTAAAAATATTCACTAAATGTTAAAGGCACTATCAAGAGTTGTCCTCCCTGTCTTTCATACGTAATGGTTTCGTTTATGGTGTTTAACACCACTTTTAGCAATATTTCAGTTATATCGTGGTGGTCAATCTTATTGGTAGAGGAAACCGGAGAACCATGAGAAAACAAACCGACTCGTCTCAAGTCACTAACAAACGTAATCAGATAATGTCGTATCGACTGAGTACACCTCGCCAGGAACGGGGTTCGAACTCACAACTTTATAGTCTTTCATACGTAATGAAATATAGTCAGATGTCTGTACACGTAGTTTATGCCCTTTGATTTTCTTGCTCCCAAAGATTTTTTTAAATTATTTCTCTTTCCAGTCTTTTGACTTCGAGCATTGAGCTTTGGCCTGATTGAGAAACGCGTCGTGTGCAATAAATTCGATATCAACGTTTTTATTACACCTCACAAATTATTGTAAGCAGAAATATTTCTACAATCCAGTTGGGAGTTCGAATCCTCCTCATGGTGAGGTGTACTCGATACAACACTATGTGATAAAGTTTGTAAGCGACTTGTGGCAGGTTGGTGGTTTTCTCCGGGTATTCCAGTTTGCCACACAAATAGAGCTGACCGTCCCGATATAATTGAAATATTGGTAAGACTGGCATTAAACACAATGACCCTAGCTTTTTATTGTTTAAGAACAATCAGTATTATTTTCCACGCGAACACTTATTTCTATTTTTATTAGATATATTTGTTAGTGACATTTCCAATTCCTACATAAAGTAATCATAAATAGAACTAAATGTCTCCTCCCTCAGGTATAAGTGATCTTAGATGATTTTGGCTATCCTGTTTAGGCCCTTTGGTTTTATGGCGTCCAAAACTTTAAATTATTTGGCTTTTCAATCTTTCGATTTTGAGCGTACTTGATGAAGGTTATTCCTGAAACACGTGGTGGACACTGCATTTGATATCTACTCTATTTTATATGACGAACACTATATGACAGAAGAGATTGATTTTTTTGTTATATCACTACCCGGCCTAATTCTTGAATTACTCTTTATATATATTCTATACCGTCATTTATAATTTTAAACAGAGGAAATAGATACATGCACATTCCATGTTCATTTAATATAGGCCACCAATATAGCTAGCATACTGACTTCATTTTATTAACATAATAACTCGAATATCCCCATTTCATAAGAAATTACACGCGTTTGTCTGCATGGATAAAGGAAACAGAAATTATTATAGATACAGGATGTCTATGAAAAATATCTTCATTTGATATGAAATAACACTGTATTTTAATGACCCCAAAAAACAAAAAAACAAAAAAATTGGTGTTGGACCCAAATTCCTATATTTCTCATATTTCGAAGGTACGTGTATCCGAAATGTTTATTTATAAAGGCAACAGGTAGTATTCAACTGCATTTCCTCTATCAGTTATGATTTTCGTAAAACTTTGCACTAATACAAAGGTAAATACAAGAGTAAGTCCTTTGCAGACTTGCTGTGGTCGTATCATAATGCACCCGTCGTAGCCCTTTATTTCAAAATATTTAACTAAAACTATCATTTATTGTAGTGTAACGATTTTTTTCACAAAGCGTTCATAATTTGTTCTATAAATAGACAACATACAACATATGCGTTCAGTCGTATGATAGATCTCAATGCTACATGAATATTGGATATTAAGTCTTTAGAGATTTATGAATTATTACAATCAATATTGAGGTGATAGAAAAGGTAATCGTCTAAACACAGCGTATCAAATAAGGAAGATATAAAATGGCAGATGTTCTGAGTCAACGTTGCGTGAAATTCAAAAAGTCCAAAATGTCACACGCCATCTGTTTATTTCTCATTTATTTTTAATAAGCATGCAGGTAAAAAAATAAATAAATGCAATTTAAGATCACACGTTAAATCTTAATGCATACGAGTTTTAATGCTATAATGGGAGTAACACGTTTTTGCTATAAGGTGAAAAAGACAAAGACTATCGTATTTATTTATATCATGGCGTCAGGGTTGTAACATTATAAAATTCTTTATTCTTATTTTGACAATGTAATTCGAATAAATATAACAACGATCATTATAAAAAAGGAAAACGTTATTTATTATTTTTGCACTGATTTGCAGCAAATAAAAAAAAGTCCAGGTCATTTGAACGTTTCTGCATGTCTAGGGGTAGCAAGTGAAAAAACAAAGGTTCACTCATACATCCTCTATATTCATTTGCTTTGATTAATTTATTTTTTATTTTTGGTGTTTTAACACCACTTTCAGCAATATTTCAGCTATATCATGGCGACCAGTTTTAGCGGTGGAAGAAGCCGGAGTACCCTAAGAGAACCACTGACCATGGGCAAGCAACTGGTAAACTTTATATCTTGCGACTGGGAGTCGAGTGCACCTTTTTTGTAATTTACAAAGCAGGGCGCAAACCCACGCCGTATTGGTGATAGGCTTGCATGAGTTGCAGATATTATTCAGAATAAGCTATAATTGTTTAAGTTCTAGTTCTATCACTGCCAATAATTTTACCAGATTTGACTGTATATATGAGTAACACTACGAGTGTCTAATTAGAAACAGGAACTGCTTGCCATTCGCGACTACTTGAGTTCAGTCCCGGATTTTGGTGGGGTCCGTGTAGCTCAACGTTTTAGTTTTCTGTGTTTAAGTTATTTGGCATGTGTGTCTTCGTCCTGTGTCTTGTACATACAATGTTGCCAGTGTCTCTGGATTGACAATTCGTGATTGCCCCTTCTGTTGTCTCTAACGTTGTTTACTGAATTAGATTGGTTATTAACACTGTTATACATGGAGACGCAACATATGACCTAATCTTCACCTTGTTCATTATTTTGTATATGTAAAAGAGAAAGCGAATATAACCTTTCTGCTTTGTCTGTCCTGGTTTTACTTTTTGTCCGAATTACCTGCCCTTGTTTTGCCATGATCTTTTTCTGACCTGATTATATGGCCTGTTTACCTTTGTGCCGTATTGTGTTCTGATTATACCGTCTTTGTACCCAGATGGTGCAGTATAATCAGTTTTATAATAACATTTATTTCTACTGATATGCATTATAATCAGATTATACAATTTATATTGCCCAGGTATTGTAATGTGTCTAGAGTATGCCATATGTTCCGTCTAGATGTCTGGGGTATACATGTAGCTAACCCTGGTATTATATTGTGCTTAAAGTATACATGTACCAAGTTTTCCGTCTAGATGTCTTGGGATATACATGTAGCTAGGCCTGATATTGTATTGTGTCTAGAGTATACAATGTATCATGTGTTCCGTCTAGATGTATGGGGTATACCTTTAGCGATCGCGGCTTCAATTTTAGCATTTCATCAAATGTATAAAGCTCGGCTTCAATTTTTATATTTGATTAAAGATTAAATATATTACTTGTATGTATAATATCATGATTATAGTGTTCTTTATAATAACTCTGTTCGCCCCGGTTATATGTGAGGGTTGGCATTTTACTCACATGTGGAAAGGACTTGCATGTCCGCATCATTTCACTAAGACGGGAGGTTTGGGATCATACAACTAGTTTAACCCCGCCACTTTTTATTGAAGTGCCTGTACTAAGTGAAATTTGTGTGTTAGGTTTAACGAGTTTGCCTCTGTCTACGACTTTGGTGTTGGATTTTGGAACTGTTCCGACAGTGTAGTATTTTTTTTATAATATTTTTTCATTTTATCTAACACTTAACACAAAACTGGAAATGAAGTGAAACTCTTAAGCCGTTGTCAGCTAAGCTTCTCTTCAAAAACTCAGACACATTTGTTAATTTTTTTTTCCAAATAATGTTGTGTTCAATCTATCAATAGCCTTTAAAACGTTAAATAGTATATACGAAGATTCTCCCAAAATACATCAAAGTATTATAATGCATTTTCTTCATGTAATTACTAGGAATACTGTCTCCGTATTATCAATGATGTACTTAATTTGTCGTGGGAAATTATCTTGAAACAGATTCACTTCACTTTTAGTTTCGTACGAAAATGAAGATCGTAATCGGAAACGGAAATTGATTATGGATTGATGGGAAGGAAATTGCCTTCTGGGAATAACTTGTTTCTAGTTCTAAAAATCTGTCTACAATAGTAAAGGCCAAAACCCATAACATTTCCATAAGTGTTTTATTATCACCTAATTGACCACAAGGACGTCAAAGCAATTTATTGGTACAATTTATTTCTTAACCGCTACAAAAGTCGGGCAGTAAAGCCTAATGTGAACTTTTGACAGCATACAGCTATAAGACAAACACACGGGTACATAATGGGTGTCAATAATTTTATATTTTCTATCATATTTATCGAGTTAATTGAATTTATAACACGATGGAAAAATCTAGTGATCTATCAGTAATTTTGATGGACAGTTATTTGGCAAGTAATTGTTCCTATGGAGATATTTTTTGGAGGAACAGACAGTGTTACAACACGTTCTTTAATAATCAATATTCGTATAACTGGTGTAGTCTCATTTGTCAGAACTAATTTGACCAGCAATCACTTCTTAGACTATTCGAGATGAGAATTTGACGGCATAATCAATAACAGTAGAAACATTCCGAATGCAATCATAGAAATGTCACAGAGATCATGGAAATGACGGTTAGATCATAACGTGTTAATGAGGATATAAGGTCTTTTTATGGTTTCAAAGTAGGATTTGCGAAGATAATATGAAGTCTATTAGGCATGCTGATGGAACTATCTTTTTTCTTCATCTTTATACCGCAGATTTAAAAGTAGTATTGCCATCATTATAGAAGATGGCAGTATTTATGAAATACGAAACAATCAATACGGCACTGTTATGAAATACGAAACAATCAACATGCCACTGTCCAATGAGAGGTTGTTAAAAAGGGGTTGAAATGTTAGTAATACTACTGTCGCATACAATGTAATAACCATAAACTTCCGTAACCACACTTAAGGTAGCAGAACATATAATGCAAAAACAGAAAAGAAACACCACTTCCGTTACGACACTCTTTAAGGTAGTAGAACATATAAGACAAAAACAGAAAAGAAACAACACAACTTTCGTTACGACACTTAAGGTAGAAGAAAACATAAGACAAAAACAGAAAAGAAACAACACAACTTCCGTTACGACACTTAAGGTAGAAGAAAACATAAGACAAAAGCAGAAAAGAAACACAACTTCCGTTACGACACTTAAGGTATTAGAACATAAAAGACAAAAGCAGAAAAGAAACACAACTTCCGTTACGACAATTAAGGTAGTAGAACATATAAGACAAAAGCAGAAAAGAAACACAACTTCCGTTACAACACTTAATGTAGAAGAAAACATAAGACAAAAGCAGAAAAGACAAGTTTATGAAGGCAGGGAAGTGGCCGCCATTTTGTAATTATTAGTATGGACTCATTCTAAGCCAGAATTATATTATCATTTGTAGAAGAGTTAATCATAATTTTTGTCTAAATAATATTCTAATGTCAAAAATCATTTTTTAATTGTTATATTGTATCGGAAATTACTGGACTTAGTTATATTCATGTTTTATCAACTTGAAAAAATTGCACTAGCTAAAAATAAATGATACACCTTTCAATGTACTGGTTTCATTTAAGTATAGTTGACGTTTAAATTATCAAATCAGATTCAATCTCAAGATATTTTTCATTATTCGATAGACTGCATTGGACCTTCTGGACAAACTTTACCTTGATGACCTTGAAAGGTTAGATCAGTTTGTCTCAGAGTTTAATGTTTAATGGAGCGTGATGTACTCAACATGATTTTAATCAGATTTGCTACATTTATTTCTACTTAAAATTTTATTTAAAATAAATATTGAGATATCTTAATCGTTCTATAACAAAATAACAACATATTAAAATGTGTACTACTGTTTCAAAGGGAAGCATATCTAGTAATCGTTTGTTAATTTTCTTTAATGTAACGGAAGTTAATTATTTCTGCTTAAACCATGCGCATATCAAATTACTTCTTGTTTTCCAGTGCAATGGATTATTTGAACATAACAAGCATAATATTGAACGAAAACACATAATAAATAAACTCAGATATCTAATTTACAGCGAACGACGCATACCAAGATCAGAAAGCATACCTGGTCATCAGATACGTTCATAGTCAAAAGATCAGAAAGCATACCTGGTCATCAGATACGTTCATAGTCAAAAGATCAGAAAGCATACCTGGTCATCAGGTTCATTCATAGTCAAAAGATCAGAAAGCATACCTGGTCATCAGATACGTTCATAGTCAAAAGATCAGAAAGCATACCTGGTCATCAGGTACGTTCTTGGTCAAAAGATTAGAAAGCATACCTGGTCATCAGGTACGTTCATAGTCAAAAGATCAGAAAGCATACCTGTTCATCAGGCACGATCATAGTCAAAAGATTAGAAAGCATACCTGGTCTTCAGATACGTTCATAGTCAAAAGATCAGAAAGCATATCTGGTCATCAGGTTCATTCATAGTCAAAAGATCAGAAAGCATACCTGTTCATCGGGTACGTTCATAGTCAAAAGATCAGAAAGCATACCTGGTCATCAGATACGTTCATAGTCAAAAGATCAGAAAGCATATCTGGTCATCAGGTACATTCGTAGTCAAAAGATCAGAAAGCATACCTGGTCATCAAGTACGTTTATAGTCAAAAGATCAGAAAGCATACCTGGTCATCAGGTACGTTCATAGTCAAAAGATCAGTCAGCCAAATAATGAAAAACTCATTAAGAGTATAACCAAAGGTCCTAAGCTAAATAGCCAATATCATCTTAGGTTTGTTTTACCCGAGGGAGATTGGTCTTAGTTTTAATAAATATATCTTAACCATTGTAAATGGCTAATAATATACAAAATGTATATAATAAACCACCTCAGTGCCGGAGCACTGACCACTGGGCAGATGATGCCCTCGGGTAAAAGTTCATCATCAGATATATCGACCCAGTGATAGAAATAACTAAGTTAGGGTGAACGACGCGTTTCTGGAATAACCTTCATCAGGTACGTTCATAATCGAAGATTGGAACGCCAAATAATGGTAAGCCTTTGTAAGCTTGTAAACCAAAGGATCTACACTTGATAGCCAAAATGAGCTAGGGTTACTGTTGTATGAGGAATTGATCTTACTAGGTTTAATCATTTACATTTTTAGGAATTGTTAATCTTAAAATATTGTTGAAAGTGGCGTTAAGCACCATAACCCACTAACGTTAATTTAAAAAATAGCTATGCATAATAAATCATGTCAATGCCGATGCACTGACTATTGGGCGGATGATACCCGGAGATGAATAGAGAAAACAGTGCAAAACAATCATAAGCATCTGTCAATTTGTATGGCCAACAAAGCTTGTATAGAAGCTCCAATATCTAGCAAATCAAACCATTTCATTGAATACTAGAAAGGGAAGTTAATTACTTCTACTGCTTTCTTCTAAATAAAGACAAGAAATGGAAAGTAAAGTTTGAATTATTTATAGTCTTTTCTTTCATATATCTTTTAATCTACAACTGACCCAATACAACATTAGGGGCCCGGGTGGCTCAATGAGTTAGGTCGCTGGATCTTAACAACTCATACAAGCCTATCACCAATACGGCGTGGGTTCGCGGCCGGCTTTGTAAATTACAAAAAAGGGTGCACTTGACTCGCAACCGCAAGTGATAAAGTTTACCAGTTGCTTGCCCATGGTCGGTGGTTCTCTCCGGCTTCCTCCACCACTAAAACTGGTCGCCATGATATAGCTGAAATATTGTTGAAAGTGGCGTTAAACATCAAAAATCAAAAAATCAAATTAATACAACATTAAGTTATAATGTTTGTCAGTGACTTAAGACAGGTACAATGTATGAGGTTTTCTCCAACTACTCCGGTTACCTCCTCCAATGTAACTGACCTCCACGATATAACTGAAATATTGTTGAATGTGGCGATAAATACCATAACCCCTAACTCATAATCTACATCTGTACTTATGAATGTTAATGCATTTTCTTCGGCAAGAATTAAATATATTTTCCGATAATCAATATATCTAGGTTAACTGCAAATGTGCCAATTACATGGGATTGCTCGCGAAATTTTGGTAAACGTGATAGGGCAGATAGTTTAGAATTTCCTATGGGAATACCACCTCCATATTCGTTTTACACAACTCAACAGTTTGAGCTATATAACCTTACAGAATTCATTGGCATCAGTCTTAATTTGTAAAAGATATAAAGTGTTACAAGCAATTTTTATCAAGTGGAAAGGAATAAAATATTCAGATAAAAACAAAACACCATAATTAGTTTCAACTAGGAATACTTTTCTAAAATAGGCTAGTAGACGTTTCTGAATATTTAAGGATTTATCGCAATTTTTGTTCGGTTCATGAAGTAATAACCTCAATCAGGTTGTACACATCGGGTAAACAAGGGTGTGGACAACCTGATTGAGGCTATTTCGAATGAACCGAACAAATAATTTCGATCAATCCTTATAAATTTATTCAAACTTTTTTTGCTATGATATTGAAAAATATATTTATTATTTTCAAAATAAGGCAAATAATCGGAAATAAATTTAAATAACCCCAAACTCAAAGGTGCTTCATTTAAAGAAACTCGCCTGATAACAACGGCACGCGACGCTTTGGGAACGACGTCTATTTTCAGATTCAGTACATACGAAAATGTACTCAACTTTTTAAACCAATAAAAACACGTATAAAATCACATGTGACTCTAAAATTAATTTATATATATATATATATATAATAAAAATTAAAACAGAATTCTGGAACTTCAATCACATTTTATATAGCACAAGCGCTTTCACTGTTTACACTTTTTAAACCAATAAAAACACGTATAAAATCACATGTGACTCTAAAATTATATATGTTGTCTAACATAATATGTTTAACTTCTTATTATGAATATGGACGACATGAGTTGTTTTATATCTCATTTGACCTATTGATAGAGTGTCATATCTGGAGCAGACCTGCTTACCCGTTCGCAGCATCGTGCGTTCATTCCCAGTTTTTATGTGTAGTTCTTGTTGATCGATGTTTCGACTACTGTGTAATGTTTTGTAGATCTTCGTTTGTCCTTTATCGTTGGGCCATTGGGCTGTCCATCCGTCTGCGACGTACGGCCTCTGATTACCCCTTTGGCAACTTCAATCTCTCGATTCACATATGGTAGAAATCGGCTGCCCTAATGGGTAAACATGGCTGTCCTAATGGTTAAACCATGCTGTCATTATGATAGAACTCTGTGATCAACATAGTAGAATTAGGCAGTCACAATAAATAACGTGGTAGAAACCAGGTATTATAATAAAACAGACACGAAAATTATACACAGTGGGAATGTTTTCAAAGGAAATTAAGATAATAACAGTGTTTACTGTAATAACAGTATATAGAAACAAGCTTACTATTGTTGGCTGGATATAGGTTAATTGTCTCTTCTACATAGCAGCTGATTCGGGTTAATTTACTATTCTGTAAATAAATCTTATGTTGATTTTCTCTCAAAGAAACATAGTCATTTTTCATTATGGTAGATTCGCACATTCTTACAAATGTAGTGAACATTTATCTAAATGTGGCCTAATGTAGATTAATGACTTATTTGTAAGCTTAAGTTATATATAGGACAGCCACATAACATATATTTATCAATATTATGCTTTACGTTTATAGTTTCCCTAATTGTCTTTGTTAGCGAGCCGGTCCATATAACAGTATATGTGACCGGGCCCGGTCAATATAATGTTTTCTTCCGGATTTTGTCCGAACTCGTTTTTGGTCTTAGATATGCAATAACAAAAAACATGTCTGACAAATTTGCAAGTATTGATTATAATATAGCCAATAGTTCATGGCACTTCTGGGCAAAATGACAGTTTATGAACCATGCTGTCCCCCACAAAATAGTATATGGACCTCAGCTTCGCTTCGGTCCATATAATATTTTGTGGGTGACATCCCGGTCCATAAACTGCCATATGGCCGTTACTGCCATGAACTATGTTAAATGTTAATGTTGTTCAACAAGGATTACATTTCCTTACGCATGACTGCTAACATTTCCAGCATACTTTGAACAAAACTCCTGAAGAACAAACCTGTTTTTAGTAGGGTTCGTGTTACTCAAACATTGTTTTCTATGTAATGTTTTGTAGATTGTTGTTTGCCCTTTTTACTTTGACCATTGTGTTGTTGTCTGTCCTTATTCAATTCACGTATTCTGATTATCCACCTGGTATCTTCAAACTCTTCTTAACAAACTGATCATTGAACCCCTCTTTCGGTGCTCTGACAACCTTAACACGTGAGGAGATTTTTGGGGGTGAACCCACGTCATATTATCAGCTCACATTTATTGGAAGGGCTCTCATCCTTTAGTTGTCTACTACTTAGACTAACTAGTAGGTACATGTATATGTATAGCCAACAAATAGAGCGACAAACTTATCTATAGAGGACTACATGTAAATTGAAGCATTTTAATGTATTTAAATCGAATCCTGAATATCCAGAAAATCTGAGTAAATCACCATCAAACAGACTTAATTTGAATTTTCATATAATCCGTTTAATTCACATGCCTGTCAATTCAGAACAAGAAATTGCCACGATGAAACCTGTATGTTAGTTAGAAAGAAAATGAATGTAAATGGACATGAGAGACTATCCAACATTACAATTAAGACACAAATTCAAGTAAAGGAACAGCTTATAGGAAGAAATGACTTGGATGTAAATGAACATGAGAGACTATTCAACATTACACGCAAGACACAAATTCAAGTAAATGAACAGCGCATCGATATACAGCCACATTATCTCTGATAATCTGTCACATGGCATTTTGTTGTTTATTGATCGCGGTGGAAAATTAACCCAATTCAAAACATTTATAATGATTGAAATTACGATACGGTAGAAAAATGAGCTAATTATATTATTACATGGTCATCATTTAGTCACAGATTTAAATATGAATATGACATAATTTTATAATTGAAATAAATGGATGTTTATTGATATTTATATATACACTGTTGAACATTTTCGGCTACTAATAGATTTTAATTGTAATTCTAACATAATTATTTTACACTTTGTGAGAAAACAACTCACCACTTATAATAATAATTTGATGTAATCACCTGTTAATTGGTTGTTATTCAACCTTTTTAAAGTGCATATTTATCATGTGATTATGCACGAACGGATGTAAGTTTTCTTATGAAGGATATCATAAAGACGCCACACTAAGAGGAACATACTTATCTTTACATACTTCACAAATAGAAACCAATATCATCGTAATAAATACACAATAACGTTTTCGTTGTTAAGTATTTTTGAACCAAGTGCATGCATTTTTTGCCAAGTTAATTGAAACGTCATATTCAGAATGTAAGTGTCAGGTCATTTATGTATACTTTAAGTAGTGTTAACACTAGTATACGTTTCAATAGCCAAGGTGTGTCATCGGATTTTTAAGTTGATAGTACTTGTGTAGGTGGGGTAGTTTCTCCATATTCGATTATCAATAATTAAAATAGAGTTTGACGATACCAAAGGGGCAATCATAATTCGTATATCGAAGAAGAACAGACAACACAATGGCCAAAAGAAAAAGTACAAAAGGACAAACAACGATCTACAAAACATACATATAAAACTAAAGATAAAGTAACACGAACCACACTAAAGATGGTGTCTTCAGTATGAACATGACCCCACCCAAAACTAAAAAAACACAGTAATCAAATTAGTCCAACTGTGTTTCATGAAAAAGAATGACCAATGAAGAAACAAATACCTTGTCCAAGGACAGGACATATTTCGTTTTGTAAAAACTACTCTGATTCTACCAAAAAAATTTTTGAAACTGATGTTATCAACATTCTCGAGTTTTTTTTGTTTTTTTTTATTAACATATTTGCTATATTTGGTGGACGTGTTTTTCGACAGATAGTAGGAATTCATATGGGTACCCTTCTCACCGACTTTTTTTTTTATTCGTAAGCGGTAGACTTCATACAGGGGCTTCTCGGGGAAAACAAAAAAGGAGCATATTCGCTATACAGATGATGTCATTTCACTAAATAGTTCTAAATTTGGGGATTTTGTTAATCGCATATATCGTTGTGCTTGTGATATAAAGAATATCACAGATACAAATAGGTCTGCTTCATACCTTTATCTATACCTTGAGAAATTGACAGTGATAGTTTGTTAAGAACTAAACTTAACGATAAAAGAAATTATTTTAATTCTACCATTGTGAACGTTCAATTTATATGTAGCATCTATATATGGAGTATATATATCTCAGTTGATCAGATATTCCAGTGCTTGCTGTTCCTATCATGATTTCCTTGGTAGAAGGTTGCTGCTAACAAAGAAGCTACTGAAGGGTTCTAAGTGGTTAAGTCATCACTTAAATCCGTTTATGTCCTCATTCATGACTAATTACCGGGTTTGTAATAAGAGTAATACGACGGGTGCTATTATTGGAGCAGGAACGGCTTACCCTTTCGGAGAACCTGAGTTCATCCCGGTTTTTAGTGGGGTTCGTGTTGCTCGATCTTTAGATTTCTGTGTAGTGCTGTCTAGATCGTAGTTGGTCCTTTTGTCTTTTTTTGTCTTTTGGCCATTATTGCTCGATCTTTAGATTTCTGTGTAGTGTTTTGCAAATCATTGCTTGTCATTTTGCTTTCGGCCACTGTGTTATATGAACTACTTTGATTTACGGCTTCAGATAAACCCTTTGGTATCTACAAACATTTCCTATACCCAGGACCTAATTTGATCCGTTTAAGGCAGTGATTGTACCTCATATAATGATCAAGGCAACATCAAATAGACCCATAACCAGTCCGTATCAAGGTAAACAGGACAAAGAAAATACATCATAAATAGACCCCTTAAGGTAATTATTGTATTCAGTATAAGAAGAACGCGGCTTTAAACTAGATCATTACCAGATCTGTAAGACAATAATTATATTCGGTATGAAGATAAACACGATAGGTCGTATCCAGAACCCCTTCGGTGAATTAATGTGTTCATTATAGGGATAAATACGATCTAAAGCTAGATCATAACTAGATCTAATTAAGACATTAAGACAACGCTTGTACTGGTATAATGATAAACACATCTTAAGACTAGATCATAACTAGATCTAATTAAAACAACTCTTGTACTGGTAGTGATCAACACATCCTAAAACTAGATCTTAACTAGATATAATTAAGACAACGCTTGCACTGGTATAGTGATAAACACATCCTAAAATTAGATCTTAACTAGATCCCCTTAAGACAACAATTTTACCAGTAGAATGACAAGCACAAACTAAAATTAGATCATCAACATTACAATTCATATTTTATCAGTAGATCGGAATGTCATTAACGTGTGACAAGATAGCTATTAAATGGTCAGGTAGACTTTTTATGTTTTATTTAAGTTAACTTCTCATCATTTGTTGCAAAGTTATTTATGAATTTAAAAGGGTAATAGAATAGGTAATAAAATCTGATCATGTTTTCTTTAATCCTGTTTATTTGTAAACGATATCTGAACAATCTTTAATAAATGACAACTTTTTTCAGTATCGTTTGTAAACAACAAGATTTTAATTTAATATTGCTCTCGTCGATAAGCTATATCCGTTCTCAAATTCACATGTTTAAAAGTGGGTTAACTCAATGTTGAAGGCGTCCGACAAACACAGAAAGAATATTTACGTCTTCCGATTACTGCCTTGGTATCTTCAAACTTGTCTTAAATCAGTGTTACAATTCATATATGCATTAGTAGATGTGAGTGTTTTTCTCGTGTTTTGTAATTTCTTTATCTCCTTTTGACAGCACAACCGCTATATCATCGGTCAGACTAATAATAATTTGGAAGTCGAAGTTATTGAGACATGAACAATGGCAAATGAAAAGTGACAACAGTTCTTAATGAGGACCAGTTTGTCAGCAATGGTCTTTATGGCCCCTTTCAGGCTCATTATATTCTCTTTAGGACGTTACATTCCTTGGCCTTCATCCAAAGACACAGCATAATGTTATCTTTGTACAAGACATGTTGCCTGAAATATTGTTCTCGCCATCCAGATAACGTAAATACTACTCACTTGAAGTTAAGCAACAATCACTCCATAAGCTATGTGCAAGGAATGTTGCATACACCGAACACACATTTATTACTGTATATAGGGAGAACCTATTATTAATAGTTTTATGGCCGTAAAGCCTGGTCACACATTCATTTCTTGTGGAATTTTGTGTTACCAGAGAATGTTTCTTTTGTTTCGGTTTTCTTTTATGTGTGTATCTCTGTGTGTTTGTTCTATCTTTTTTTATCCTTTACGTCCATGCACTTCAACATCTCATGGGAGTGAGGTATTGTTCATTCGTCCAGTTATACTTTCATTATTAGATTATAAAAGTTTAAAGATAGCAAAGGGGTTCTGGTTACCCTATAGGAGGACAGATAATACCATGGCTAACAGAAAAAGGACAAAAGGAAAAACAATGATCTAGGATATGCATGTTATCTTGAATAAGAGCCATATAGTAACTGTGTTTCCAGCTACATCGTCTCCTTTAAACGTATCTAATACCGTAACTACTGCTGTATTAAGGTACTTATTAATACTGGTAAAATAATCACTAATTTTGAAATAAAAACAATTGAACGGTTCTTTTACGGCTTCTGGTTGACCCAGTTTGGTATCTGAATTTTTTTTCTTAACATTCGCCAAGTAATGTTTGTACGATGTACGGCTTTTCTTAAAATTAACAGACTAATCCAGCACTTCATGTAATTTGTCTCATGCTTCAACTGTGAAGATTCTCTGTAAATTTACTGTCAAAATTAAATTAAAGGCAGCAAAAGACACTACAGGTTATGAGGCAAATGAAATATGTATGTGCTACAGCTCCTTGAAAAAAATCGATGTATTTCTATCTAGTTATAGTAGATTAAAGTTGTCAGTGTTTGTTTGTGAACTTTATAAATAATGGTTTGGTAAAATGTCTAATATTTAGATTAGAAAGAACATCAGAGATCATTTTAAAACGAGTAAAAAACAGGAAGCAGTGTCAATAAAAATTATTATTAAATTTACTATTCGTCTCTATAGATCTTAAATAAAGCGATATATGTTAATCAATCTATGATATGTTATATGACACATTGTGTTAAATAAATATACTTATCATTATTGTATTTTGAACATTGTACCAATATTCTCAGCGATGAAATATTCAGGCTTTAATGTGATATTGACCATAATTGCTGTTGACATGCGTAACATACTTTTACTATAAAGTCAGCATGAATTTTAAATAATGTGTTTTCATTTGAAGTATTAACACAAATGCTGGATAAAACACATTGTTAGCTTAATAGGTTTAAACAGTGATGGTCAACATTTCCACCAATATCAACAAAACGAGGAATGAATGACCTCTCACCTCAATCATTGAACATACATAAAAAGACCAAGACATGTAATGTTGGAAATCCAGGTCCTGGTTTGAGACAGACACAACAATATGGCGGGGCTAAACCGGTTAATGGGATCCCAATCCCCCTCTTAATAACTGCTGGTAACATTTACGTTATAATTCGTTGACTAAAAAGCAGACGGTCTTCAAAATAATGTGTTTTCTTTCTAAACGATAAACGTTATCAAAGCAGATTCCTTACATTGCATAATATTAGTCTGTTTTTATTATATCTTTTGTGGTTTCATGTTATTGGTTTGGCATCTATTTTCAGTTGATGACAGTGTGCATACCCAGAGATATTCTCTGTTGTAAAGTATTTTTTATTAATAATACGCCTGTTGAGTGAAGATAATGCGCCATTTTGTAATTAGTATTGGATAAGTCCTTTAATATTTCATAGTTACAGCTTATTATCTGATAGAGAAGCGCGCAATGCGTACTAAGTTAGATATCTACGATGTTATGCCAATGTTTTACTGCAACAGGACGTAATGATGATATTCAAGATTACTGATGACTCAGATTCAGTATAAACATTCAGTGCAATAAACCGTTTGATACTTAGCATGTATCTATAGTGCACTGTCTATGGAAATTGAATTGGTATATATAAGAGGTCTTGGACCAGTGGGCTTCATCAAGAAGGGTATTGAATTTGTTTCTTTCTACAGTTTTGATATTTTATTTTGGAATTGTTCTGACAGTGTAGGATTGTTTGTTTTTCACTTCATTCCAGAGCATGACAAAAGATAGAGTAATTTCATCAGATATGGTTGTAACATGATCTTTCTTCTTGCACTTCACAATTACTTATTGAATTGATTTGAAATTTGTTCAATATTTTCATTGCATTCTTTGATATATTCGGTTGTATTCATAATAGTACAATGTGATTAATTAGACATACATTCCCCACATAAAGAGAAAATTGATATTTTAAAAACGTTCTTTTTCCGAATGTAAATGGGTTAACAAACGATAAAAGGTTATGAAACGTGAGATATCTTTGATACAAGTTAAACACAATGGATAAATGGCCAGTGTTTTGGTTCTAGACCTCTCTTGACATCAAAGCATACATATGTTACTGGAGAGACCTTCATATAAGTTGTGAAACTTGTGTTCAATCCTATTGTATATATTTGACAATAAAATATGTTTAAATCAAAGCATACAGACTTCAGTGAACGCTAAAATACCTGACTCTTGATGTTAAATACAACTGTTTGTAGTTGACTGATTTACAGCTATATGTGACTGTTAGATCCTCTAAATGTGTGGGAAATTCTGCAAATATGCAAATGTGAAACGTATGCATGGCAACAATTACCATAAATAGATGCAAAATCAAATTAGAATTGCAGATCCAACGTTAATAACACATTCAAGGGTATCTATATCTAGTAGTGATCAATTATTAGTAGATCAATGATTGATTTTCTGAAAACGTTAACCGCATCATTGGTGTAAAGTTTAACGTGATGGCCTCGAGTTTGTGGATGGAGCCCCGGTTGGATAAAACAAAGGTAATTCTATGGAATTGGTATTTGCTGCTTTTCCGCTAAGCACATAATACTAAATAGAGAGATCTAAGACTGGTTGATTCGGAATTAGGATAATATATCTGAGTGGAGCGACATATCTAGTCACTGACTGTTGTTTTAATAAGCTATGACAATAAAAAGCAAAGTTTAGTTTATAATTATTTTATTTGATCAATGATACAAAGAGGATCAGACACAAGTTTTACCAACTTATGGAGTCTTCTCCTATATATACAGTCATTATTACATTATATTGAGAATGCACAAGAAAACAAGAAAAATACAATTTTATCATAGCTGAAAATAGTAAACGAATAAAAAGAAATGAGGAAAAAGTAGGTGTGTGTGTGTGTGTTTGGATGCTGGATTGTGATTGGTTAGTATATTAAACGATTAGAAATCGTTTAGACCTTTTAATGAATCGAAAAACTGAATCAAAAATAAAGCAATTATCTGCATAACTTAAGGTTTCACTTCCTGATGTGAGTAGGGAAATATTGATCGATTGAGACAAATCGCTTATGCTCAGAAACAGATCATTTCTTATTTCAGAATATTTGGTACAAACAAAAAAGAAGTGTTTCGCATCTTCTTGGGGGGCACCGCAGCTACACGCTGGGCTAGATAAAATATGAACCTTGTATAGATCATGGTTGAGGAAAGAAGCTGTACATCTAAGTTGTGTTAGGATCACGTTTAACTTTCTAAGGCCATAGTAATACAGTTTGAGAACTGAGATCTTATTTGATTGGCTGTTAAGACGAATAGCGTTTTTGAATTTGGATAATGAATCTAATTTTCTGATTGCAATGTCAAGTTTGTTCCATTCTTTAACTGTGGAAGGAATAAATGACGAATTGGTAAAAAGCAAAGGTTGTTTGTCTAGTACAAAGCGGACATCATTATAATCTCATCGAAAGTAAAACCATGACATGCTACGATGGTATATATATGGAGTATACTTTAATGGTATAATGATCTAGTATTAAATGTATAATTATGTGGTAATGCGACCTGTTATATTTACCAACAACATTTCTTGCTGATTTTCAGCATGCGTGTGGATAGTAAATACAAGTGATCAATCAAGATTTCAATTTTCATACCAGCAATTTATTTAAAAGGATTATTAATAAGACTTGTAACATGTCTGGTATCGGCTGTCAGCTACTGGATGCAATAGCCTGCTACAATCATTTGGTTTTACAATAAAACATGTACTTCTGTTCTCTAATGTTAGAAATTACATCATTTGTCAGTAAAAATCTGACAAAAATGGCCTATAATGGTACAACTTCATAATTTAAAATATTTCTCGCAAAGTCTGATGCGTAAATCGATCCCGTCATGCCATCTCTGATCAGTTTGTTTCCGGTAAAACATGTTTGAAAATTAACTGCATATGTAAACAATGCTGAGTAATTGAAATGGAGAATATAGACGCTATAGCTCTCAACATTGGCTCTTGTGCAAATAATAACCACTTCATTTTAAAGAACAAGTAATTGTGTAATATTTGTTTTTGGTATTTCTGTATAAAAATAAATAAATAAAAAAAGTGAAACATTATAGACAACACAGGGTTATGGTTATGGTGTTAACACTACATGCAGCAGTATTTCAGCTATGTTGTGGCGGTCTGTTTTATTGGTGGAGGGAATCGGAGTACCCGGACAAAAACACCGACCTGCCACAAGTCAATGACAAACTTTATTACATAATGTTGTATCGAGTACACCTCGCCTAAGCGGGATTTGAACTGACAACGATTGTGGTGATAGGCAATGATTGTATAGGTAGTTATAAATCCAACTACCATACGTTCACGATCACGATGGCCCCTGGACAATATATGAGATCACCATGGAAAACAAATATAAATAAGTTTGTGAATATAATAGAAGTGCCATTGTCTATAACTATGGTCGTATCTTTATTTATGAAGTGTTATAAAAGTAGATTACAAACAATTACGACAAGATTTTCAATTTTATTAAATAAACGGGTTTGTTTTGTGAGACATGTTACCATGACTAACCTAACCATTTTGCAGATTGAACACCGATATGTACATTTAGTTATTTATTATATACAGATTATCGATAATTCATGAATTTACAAATAACTAGATGATATTTATGCTTTGCTTTTTGGCATATCTGATGGTGATATATTTGTAGGTTTTGTCAAAGTATACTTCAAACGATCTACATTTATTAGATTGTGCAACAACTGTGGTTTGTCTGATTTATATTTCATTGTTGTCTGTGAAGTTTATGTCTAACTTAATTTTCCACGTATTTATATAGAATCTGATGTTTCCATGGCGCTAATATTTCCGGGTAAGCCAATAATTTCTATCATCCTAATACGACGTATGGTCGTACTTACAGCTGCAATAGCTGACACTCCCGTGGTACACTATCTAACTTCCGGTGGTTGTGGCATTTTGCATTGTTAATGTGTTATATTTGTACTTCTACTAACAAGAGTAGCACGACGGGTGTCTCTCGTCGAACAAGAAATTCGCATCCTTCCGGAGCACCTTAGTTCACTCACAATTTTTAGTGGCGATTGTGTTGCTCAGGCTTCATTATTCTGTATAGTGTTTTGTAGGATATTGTTTGTCCTTTTACTATTGTCCACTGTGTTGTCTGACCTTCTTCGATTTACGACTTCTGACTACCCACTTTGACATCTTGAGACCTGTTTTATGATGCCTTTTTTGTGCTTGTGTTATTCAATGACTGGAATGTATATAATGTCTCAATATGGTTGTTGTATACAATTCAATGACTAGAATGTATATAATGTCTCAATATGGTTGTTGTATACAATTCAATGACTAGAATGCATATAATGTCTCAATATGGTTGTTGTATACAATTCAATGACTAGAATGTATATTATCTCTCAATCTGGTTGTTGTATACAATTCAATGACTGTAATATATATAATGTCGCAATATGGTTGTTGTAGAACATATGGGACATTTAAACAGAAGAAAACCAAATATATACAATCTGTAATTTGTATTTTTTTTAAAGTGCAAAAAAGATAGTGTGCGTGTGAAAGATGTAATTACTTCTCATGACTCCGGGGAAATTAAGTCAGCTAGCATAGCCGTCATTTTATGTCCTGTGATATATAATATTGATAACGTACGATAACGTATGTCTCTGATTACGTAAACGAATGTTGTCAATATTCTTAGACAGGTCATATGACTAGATGCAGGAAGGGTAATATTTTCATCCTCCAGCCAATATTTAGATAGATCGGCTTACATATACAAGACATAGTCAAATATAAGCAGACAATAATGAGTTATTCAGACTTAGGGAGAATGTTATGAATATTAATACATGTAGGTTTGAAATTTGAATTATTACAGAAAATAAAATAGAAGGCAAAAAATACTACTCTGTTGGAATAGTTCCAAAAGATAATCCAACAATCATAGAAACAGACGGAAAGTCGATACTCCGAACACACATATAAAGGATCGCTCATTTCTCTGGATTAGTACATGAACTTCAATTAAAATGTGGTGGAGTTAGATATTGAAAATGTCGTTTCATTATACCCCCCTGCAAACGTAGTTTGGGAGGTATATGGGAATTGGCCTGCCTGTCTGTCTGTCTGTCCGGACCAACTTCCAAATCTTTTGTCCGATTTCCACCAAATTTTGTGAAATTTAAGATCATGATGTGTGAACTTTACAGTATAAAGGATTGTATTGCCCATTGAGTTTTACCCCTATTAGGCCTCTTTGGACTTTTTGAAATTTTGAGACAATTCAGTATGCACTTTGTCATCGCATATTCTCCTACATGATTAATCAAATGTTCATGAAACTTTGTACATTGCATGCTTTTAATATGAAGATGTGCACATTAGTAGCGTATCCCTGTCCGTTGAATTTTTCTAGAGTTATGCCCAAAACTATGCACTTGTAGATTCTTAGATTCTAATGTGCAATTATGCGCATTCAAACTTATAAATTCACCATTTAAACTTTTCATCACGAAATATGGTTTTGATATTGGACTGATGGATTTTCACGAAATATAGTTTCGATATTGGACGGATGGACATAGAGAAAACATCAAATAAAGTTGTGTTTCAAATATGTTTTGGCTCAATTAAGATGATGGGAACGCGGGGGTATTAGTCCCGCGTAGCGGACAGTTAAGTTATTCCATCTATGTATCAAAGCGTGACTTCTGCGTACAGCAGTACCTCTAGTTATTATTAAAATCATGAAAGCCAGGTTCCATCCATAGGTACATTTGTAGCTTACAACCTAGATCACATATGGTAGGATGGTACAGATTTAGCCACAATATGTAGATATTACTGTAGTAGTTTAAGTACATACTTGCATTTGCTTCCTACAACAGAAGTCTTGGTAGATCTAAGCCATACAAACAATAGGCTAAATATAATGACTTTAGCAATGCAACAAACAATACTGGAGAATATCGCAACACACAAGTGCATACCGTCGCAAATTAGCGTTTCAACTGAACATTCAGTTTTTCTCCATGTGAAAAATGGTTCATAAATCATAGAATAAACAGCTACAATATTTTGTTTGTGTAGAAACACAGAAGACCTAGGGAATAGTACATGGCTATATACAGTAATATTCATCAGCAATGGATCATATAATTGATTGTGAGAGGAAATCAATGTTTTTGGAATGTAATATAAGTAAATACCAGTTATTTCAATTCAATTTCCGCTAATATCAATTTCTCAAAGAAAATTGACACCTTGGAAATAGTATGAATTTCTCGATATAATCAAGGCATCGATACCTTATATTGCCAATATAATAAATGGTGACAGACAAGCACGGTGTGACACGAAATCGTATAAAAAAATGGTTATTATTCACCAAACTGTATATAAATGGACAAATACAGATGCAACCCGAATAACGATTCTAAATATTGCCAATATGATAAATTGCAATGTATATTCCCGGTGTGACACAAAATGCTTTAAAAGAGTGCGTGTGTGATTATTGTTTAACGCCAACTCAGCAATTGTTTTAGATATATCATGGGGAACAAGTTATTATTAAATGAGATGATGATAACGAGGCCTGCTTTGTACTTGATCAACACGCCTCGTAGATGGATATTTATAGTGCTAGCTCACTGAAACAAAGGTCCTTCGAGGATAGCTATGTCGCTCCACGCGGATACATTATCCTGATTTCGAGCCAACCACTCCTTGATAGGGCGCGCTTAACGGAGAAGCAACACATACCAATTTTATAGTCTTTGGTTTGATCCGACCGGGGCTCGAATTCAAGATATACCGCACTCGAGGCGAGCATGCTAACCATTACATATCATCAATGTTGTATTGTTGTATTGGTTTAAAAACTGATTATTATTCATTAAATTGTATATGAATTGATAAATACAGAAGCAACCCGAAAGACTTCTAGGGTAATTGCTTCACTAAATGGGATGTAAATGCAACACATATTATTCTACATTTCGTAACGACATCGAACTAAGCAACATAATTAAGTTGTCAGTTTGTTTCTTTTAAGGTCTTCATTGATTACCATATATAATGCTTAAAGTGCAAAATAATCAATTAAAATTAGTAAACATATGGTCGACAAAGTCTCCGCTATATCTGGGTTTCTCCGTCATTTTGATTTTCTTTAGTGCCAGGTTATTAGCAACGGTGCAATATTGATCTCATCTAAGCTTATAAATAGTGTCATCAATATGTCCGGCAATGCGTCATGAAAAACAAGAACACAATCATTATAAACTAACTACATAATTTCTGAACTCACTACATGTATACAGCTAGACCGTTTTCAACTTCATAACCTTAAGTCTCAATGAGTATTTAAGGCAGATTTTTCCTTCGAGTTAAGAAGAGTGTGAAGATACCAAATGTGCAAATAGAATCCCTAAATCAAGGAAGGACAGACACTACAATGGTCAAGAGAATATTTACAAAAGGACAAGCAACGATCTACTAAGCACTACACAGAAAACTACAGATCGAACAACACGAACCCCACAAAGGGTGAATCCATATGTCCCGAAAGGGTAAATAGTTCCTGCTCCTCTGGTGGCATCCGTCGTGTTACTCTAGTTACAAATATGGTGAGAAGATAAGCTGATTTATTTATTGAATATTCAGCTATAGTTATTTGTTAGATAAACGTTTGTGCCTCCTCTAATGATCGAGGGCCAGTCGTGGTCGTGATCGTATTGTTGTTGGATTTACAACTACCTGTGAAATCAGTGCCTATCACCACTACTAAAGTTGTGAGTTCGAGTCCCACTCGTGGCAATGTGTAACTCGATACAACATTATGTGGGAAAAGTGTGTCAGTTACATGCGGGACGGTTGTTTTCTCCAAGAAATACATTGACATAGGCACTTACTAGTGATTGATATTTCTTAAAACAAATTTTAAAGGATAAATAATTATTAGTTTTGTCTTTCGAGAAAGTCACATGAAGTCCTCTGTTATATGTATATATGTGTACAATCATTTGAAACCGTCAATCTGCGAAACACTAATTTCAAATCTTTGTTAAAGACAACTTTTGATCATATGATGACTGGCCACGTCTTCAAAAGTAGCAAACAATTAAAGTATTAACAATTTACTCACGGGATTAATATATTGATGATCTTTTCGACAGTAATTTAATTACTATCAATTCCTTAAACTTCTAAAAATGTAAACAGAATAACAATTTGAAAAGTGTTCAAAATGATTATAATGAAGTCTGATGTGTTCTATTTTTCTCTTCACAATTACGCCATTCCTATGCATTTCATGGATTTTTACAATAATAGAACATGATTAAAGATGTTGTAACACTGTCATGTAATTGTAACGTTACAAAAACGGTTTAATGTAATTCTGTTCCAGAATGCATTAAACGTAGGTCTGTTAATCGTTGAGAAGCATGGTTGCGTCACGTTAAAAGCTGTGATAATTGGAAATCGATCTTAACTTCTACCTGTCAATCAATAGAAGCGAGAAAGAAACATTCTTCTCATATGCATAGCTGATTGCAATCATTTTGAGTTCAATACATAAATTGTGAATTTACGGTTGTAAAGGAAAGACATTTAAGCGAACCATGATCTGATTAAATGATTCGAAGTAATAAAAAAGACTAATATCTTATATCAGGCAATTGTGGAAGCCATTTTTTTTCTTTGATATTGATGACACGCAAATCAAAGCTAGAATTATCAGTAACAGTACACAAGTAACACCGGTAGTGACAATCTTCAATAAAATATTACGTAACCAGTATTCTCATGTCGTGCATGTGTATGTCATCAATGTAAAAACATAGTTTAGACTTAAGAAAGATATGAAAGTAGAATAATATACAATTATTGAAGTTCCCTTAGGTTAATATAAGGATTTGTCAACCCAAGAAATAATATTCACCCAGGCCGAAAGTCGAGGTGAATATAACGTTTCGTTGGTTGATACATCCTTATATTAAATCAGAATAAAAAGTATGTTATAGTTTTATTAAGAGACAGCATTGATGACGTGTACCAATTTTGACTCATTGACATGTACGAAATAGATTGATTATAACGTTTGGCTCTGATAACATATATATCAGAGACTGTCACAAAAGGCGTCAGTTGATAAAACTAGACCAACTAGAGGTTATTTAGTAACAATAGTTAATTGCTATGTTGTTTTATATAAAGTCTACATTGATGAACATAAATCATGTATCAAACGGTTCCAGCTCTCTATTTCGGATTATATTTATGTGTTATTATTGAGGCCGTCCGTTTTAAAGATGGCGGAACCGGAGTACCCGTAAATACTAGCGTTCTGCATCAAGTTACTGACACATGTAATATCATAAGGTGATGGACACTGATTGCAAAATATAGTCAGATGTTAATTTAGATACCATACGATCACTACCACGACAACCTTGATCGCATTTTAAACAATACTCTACTTACGGTTTTAAACGATACACTCTGAGCATCTTTGTAATTTTGAATATTATTTGATATATATTTTTTTTCATGCGTGGCTCATAACAAACATACAATATACTGGTATTAGCAATCCTACAAACAGCGTCACCAAAATGCCGATAGGAACGCATCCACATATTCACAATTAACTAATTTTGAAGAAATGCGATCAACATTTCTGAATTTACGACACTTAAACAAAAAAATACAGATAAACCAAGATCGGATTAAGGAATCCTGGGAGTATTATAGTATTACATGAAATAATACAAATCTCAAGCTGTGCTTTGCATTAATATCAATGATATTTGAAATCAAATTATCATATAAAGTAAACAAGTGATAAATATAGTGACAATATTCCGTCTACGTTCAATAAAATATTACGTAACCAACGTAACGATGTTGTGAACGCTCTATATTAAGCTGTCAGATCGTAGACTGAGTAGAATTTAATGTTAAAATCATCAAGCATTGGAAACCAATGTAACACGGCACGTCACAGTACTTAAATTTCAGCCAGAGCTTAGTGTTTTTATTGTACACAGGAGGTATGATGACGGTTAGATCATGTAGTCTTAAACGATGCGTGATGATATTCAAATTTGACGTTTGTTGAAATGAAATCCCACAAGTCATCCATCAAGAGCTGAAGTGCCATTTCCTTTTTTCTTTGAGATAAAAAAAAATAACAATTTTGGAATGGGTTATTGCAGACGTTATATATGATGTGCGACTTTGAAAAAAAATGAAGATAACAAAAGGATAATCAGATGGCGAAAGAAGGAGAGACAACAAAACAGTCTAAAACATCAAGTTTAATTATATACATTGCATATATGTCAAATATTCCTCTGTTTTACAGCTTTTAATTGTACGATTCATTTAATATAGTGGGTATATTATAGGAAGCAGGAACTGCTTACCCTTCGCGAGCACCTGCGTTCACCCTCAATTTCTTGTGTGGTCCGTGTTGCTCTTCGTTTTAGTTTCTGTGGTGTGTGGTGTTTTGTTTGTCTTCATCTTGGTTCTTGTGCGCACAATGTTGCCAGTGTCTTCTGAATTGTCCATTCTGCATAACCGCCTCGGTTTATATAACATAATAAAATCATAATAATAGTTCGATATTATGTACGAAATAACTTGGTAAACACGGTAAAGCAATGATCAACTGCCGGATATGTCCTACTTCGTTCATGCTTTATCACCGAATGTGACTTATCAGTGGATTGTAAATTACACAACGGTTGGTACTAGTGGAGCAGGATCTGCTTATCCCTCCGGAACACATAAGTTCACCACGATGTTTTGTGTATGGGATTCGTGTTGCTCACTCACATTTTGTTTCTGTGTAGTGTTTTATTATCCAGTTTTTCTTTTTGCCCTTTTTCTTCGGTCAATGTGTTGACTGTCCTTCGAATCACGCCTTCTGATTACCCCTTTGGTATCTATTCTTAAAACTATGTGTAAATTGAGAAATGAGATTCAAAGCTGAAATATGTCTGAATGTAAACAAATGTTATCTGGAAAACTCATTCATTGTCGGATTATAGGTTTATCGCAGCACATTGCTTTGTCAAAATAACAGTACTGAGAGGGGGTTATGGTGTTTAACTCCACTTTCAACAACATTTCAGATATGTCGTGGCAATCAGGTTTATTGGTGGAAGAAGCCACCGAATTGGCGCAAGGCACTGAAAAACTTTATCACATAGTGTTGTATCGAGTACACCTCGCCTGTGTAAGATTCGAACTCACAACTTTAAAGGTGATAGCCACTGATTACAAAGGTAGTTATATATCCAACTACCATACGATAGCGAACACGACGGACCCGAACAGTACTGAGGTGTGGCACAAGGTATAACAACATTATTATAAGTATTTTCGTGTATTTACAGAAATAACAGATGTATTGACCGCAGATGCTTGCCAGAACAGTGGGAAACAATTAGTGTGCGGACCTGGTCGTATTTTACGTATTGCGGATGTTCTATGCCTTCCAAACAACTATACATGTCCTGAAAAACAGCGAATCGTTAATATCTGTGATGGACAAAATTCCTGTGCAACTCTTGGGTTAAAAAATCAGATCTGGTCCTACTGTAAAGGTTTTACTCACAGAACAGTGTTAATAACATATAGATGTGTCAGAGGTAGGACGTGTTTATAGTGCATGCTCTGGGGGCAGGGTACACGTGCTTGGTATAACTTACTTCCAAAACAAAATTGTATATGTTCCAAGACCACGAAAACTACACTATACAATAATCTATGTTCTCATTTTACATTTTAACGGGGAAATTCGTAAGCGATTTTAATTAACCTTCAAATATCGATTTTAATTATTTGCAACTGAGCATAATGCCAGCTAAAGTAATGATGGCAACATATTTTTCTTCAAATATGTAGATAAGAATATAATTACTGTCAATGGGCGGATGTTCTGATAATATTCGGATATATTTACTTTACAACGCGTCACTAAGGACCACTCCTAACAACAACGTTGCATGATAATTTCCAATCACTTAACTCTCAATTGCGTAACATCAATAGGTCGACTTGTGTATTAGACTCGCCATGCACAACACTCTTCTCAGATGGTTTGTACTTCACTGATCAGAAACTAGATTATATCTATGTACCCCCAACATTCAATTAGCATTCACGGACCCCACCAAAAACAGTGAGGGTCCAGGTGGCTCAATGAGTTAGGTAGTTGGATTACCTAACAACTCATACAAACCTATCACCAATACGGCGTGGGTTCGCGCCCGGTTTTGTAAATTACAAATAAGGGTGCAGATGATTCGCAGCCGCAAGTGATAAATTTTACCAGTTGCTTGCCCATGGTCGGTGGTTCTCTCCCGGTGCTCCACCTTCTACCACTAAAACTGCGTGATATAACTGAAATATTGCAGAAAATGGCGTTAAACACTACAAATCATTCAACCAATCAATCCAAAACACAGAGGTGAACGCACGTGTTCGCCAAGGGCAATTAGTTCCTGTTTCTTATAAGACATCCGCCGTCGTACCCGTGGTCAAGTCCGGTGAAAGTCGTGCTGGTGATAGAGGAAAGAAAAGGCTACGAAAAGGGAATATATCCATTGCCATTTGAAAAATTGATATTTCTTAGCGGTCAACCAGTTGGTGATGTAGCTATGACTTAACAGTCAAAGACAAAAGAAAACAATTTGAACCACATCATCTTAAACAAGTACAAGCAAGGGGGCAAATGACCAGTTGTCCATTAGTAATATCAGTTGTACGATCTTCAATGTAAATCAATAAGCCCTTTTGTCTATTTGTATATCCCCTTAAGGAAACCTGGAGGTTATTAAGGGTTTAAATATGAAACCACATTCGTGCTTTGAATCAGTTAAGACATGAAAATATGTTTGTTTCATACTGATGTTTTACACATATGCCGTTGTCCTTTGAATATGAGAATATGCATTGATTAGAATACAAGATCATGTTTACTTTTCTTTATAATATGACCATGTATCTAACACAATATCAACTACAATTGTATGTATTATATTTGTTTCATCTCATGGTAAGATTAATCCATTTATTGTTTTCGAGCTTTCTTAGATAAAATGTGTATGATTTAATTTAGGTGGGATTAGCCGATTGTAGCTATTCTGTTTAGGCTCTATGGTATTGTGGCTCCCATATATTTTTTTAAATTATTTAGCTTTCAAATATAATAAATTTGAGCGTCCTGCTGAAGATTATTCCAGAAAATTGTCGTGCACACTAAATTAGATATCTACATTTTTATTATCATCAAAGTGCAAAATTCAATCTTTTCCGTGTAGACGTTTACAACAGAAATGGCATAAATCACACAGCATATTAAAGGCACACAGGCTGTCAGAGTTTATTATTTTTGTTTATTTTGCCAATATTTATACTAATAAAATGCTCTGATGAAAAACGCCAGGTTTAAAAAAAATCTGTTATAATTCCGTAATAAGTGAAAATATTTCGAGTGTTTAACATTGTGTGAGTCAACATTGAATTCGTTCTTGGATGAAAGAAAATCAAACAGCGACGTATTTCCTTTGTTCTAGGCTATTTACGTATGATATTATGAAAAATGTCAACTGCAATATAACTTTATGGTTTTTTAAATCAAAGTTTAGGTCTTATATTGGGAAACATTTTTTTTTATTAAAATAACGGTCTGTGCATGTGCCTTTAAAAGTCTTGTAATAATTTTCCACTGAATCTCAAGGGATATCTTGTATGAAAACTACTTAAAAATAAGAAAATAGGACAAACATGCAAATACAGTTTTGATTTATATGCTTTGACAACAATGATGTCCGCGGAAGATACCGTGATATGTGATAATACAATAGAGATAAAGATTTAAAAGATAGCAGTTAGATGGGTCTACGGTCGAAAGTTTTGATTGCCAAGAAATAAATAGGATAATTAAACGGTCGATTGTTTCGAGAACCATTGACATGTCTTTCTCAAGAAAAGTTTGAAGACACCAAACGGATAATCAGAAGTCGTAAATAGAATGACAGACAATGCAATGGCTAAAAGAACAAACAATTATCTACGCAAGAAAATT
The DNA here is from genome assembly GCA_002080005.1 of Gigantidas platifrons. Lineage (NCBI taxonomy): Eukaryota > Metazoa > Mollusca > Bivalvia > Mytilida > Modiolidae > Gigantidas > Gigantidas platifrons. Next base: position 890,184 of record MJUT01003643.1, on the reverse strand, counting down.
TAAGATTGAACAATACGAACGCCACAAAAGCCAAGTGTGAACGCAGATGTTTCTGAATGATTAGCAGATCTTGCTCTACTGGTGATAGCCGTCATGTCCGTAAAACAGTTTCTTAATTGCAATTCCTTATAATATTCCCAATTTGTTAAATTCGATATTTAGGTTTCCACTGTAATATTGCCCATATAGTTTGAGATTCCACAATTATTATATTTTCAGATGTACTTCCACCACCCTGTAGAACAAATTTGTGTAGTGACGAAAGTGAAGGATTATTTTGTAAACCTGGAAATATAATACACATTCGTAAAGCTTTCTGTACAAACCCAGACACCGAATGTTCATGGAAAATATTACATACACTATATATTCTTTGTGAAGGCCGGACGTCCTGTTTTGCATCTGGACTTCGCATATTCATGCCAAATGCCACGTGCCTCTATGCTCTTCCACAAAATGCAAATTTATTTGTGGACTATATCTGTGTACCAGGTAAAGCATCTTTGTTAAATATTTATTACACTAAAAATGCATACAATAAGTTCTTCAATCTAATAGACCATTTGCACATTTCCAATTTTTTCAAATTATATGCGTTACAAGAGTTATTTCCCTTTAAGGTGGGAAGATGGTGTGTAATGAAAATAACATATATGTCCCCAATTATCTGTTCAAACTAACTTGTGAATTTTCGATAGGATTATCCTCTGATTTTTTACAAGGTTACAATACCTACAAATTATTAGAACATTATACTCAACTCTGTTATCCTTTCCGTTACCCTTGTGAGACCGCGTACCATTTAGCCCATCATAAGGGACATATCCCGTATAAAAGGGTATAAAAACGTATAATTGTAAAAACAATTTGGGCATGTGTAAAAGGTCTACTTAGAAGTACAAATTAAATGCAATGTATATTAATGTTAAATGTTCACCATGTCAGTTATGTAATTGTCAAGTACTGACAGAAAACATAAATGAGTGTACAAGACTACAAAGAGCAAACATTACAGATGGTTTTCAGTAGATAGTAAAATGACAATTTTAACACTTGACCGAAAAAGTCATTTGCATTCACCAAAGGCCAAGAAAAAACGTTTGATGAAAAGATAAAAGTTAAAGAGCGTTTTTTTTTAGCAGGAAAACTGTAACATGTTTTCTCACACAACTGTATGATGGATTTTTATGAGTTTTTGATTAATATACCGTTTCCTAATTTCTCTTTACTGTGATGCCATTAACAAAGACAGTAGACAATAATTTCAGTCAATTGCTGTTAGAGGATATATTTGATATTCCTTCTTTTGGATGCATTGTATTATTTTTATGCTTGCATTTTTTCGACGGCTTCTGACTGAAGTTAATTATTTCTATTTATTACATACTTAGTTAAAATAAAGGCCTTTTTGTATGACTAATATGACCGGAAGTAAACTGTCCATATTTTCACACCCCGGGAAAATAACCGGTTATTAGGTGCCCCTCTTGCGTTTCAGACAAAATAAACAACTTCCGGCGTTTACGTCTGCAGATGTCGGAAGTATGTAATAAATAGTTTAATACATGATCATTTCCATATTGGCCTGGTTATCATCCCTTGACCCATATTGGCCCTCGACTTCGTCTCAGGCCAATATGGTTGTCTCGGGATGATGACCAGGTCAATATGGAAATGTCCATGTATTAATCTGTATATAGGTGTAATACCACTAAAGAATTCTCCATAGACTTCTATGTTAAATAAAAAAAAATTGAGCTTTCAAACAGGATTCATCTTAAGTTTAATCTAAGTGACACTCATATCTCATGGAAGGGATACCTAATTGGAAGCTTAACTCCGAAAATCAACATACATTTAATGGCATATAAGAAAAAACAGACAGTTCGAAGATGTCTACCGTCAAAAATCCTACTTTCACTTTCGATTTAACACAAATTCAGGTGGTTTCCTTCCAATGCCATAATTTTTTTATTTTAAACCACAAGGACATCAAATATGGGGTTAAAATTATCCTAAAATCTGTAGGTTTCTGCTGACATTCAGTATTTTGCAGTATCCAATAGGGTTTATTTTTTATCCAACAATGTAGGAATCCAGTTTGTGCTTACGTACTACTTTCCCATACGTTCTTTTCGACTGGTACCCATGTTTAGTGGTATTACACCTATATTATATTTTAGAACTAGATTTTTTTTATTACTAGAAATTCAATATGTGTTGCTATTTATTTTTTTTATTCTAGCTTCAATTGCTACGCCCACCAGGAAATATAACCTCGTGTGGGATTTTTTTCACGTATGAAATTTCCGCGCGTGATTTTATATTGCCCCGTGACGATTTCCGGTTTAAAACGGAAATTCATCTATTGCTCCCAAATTTCCTTTATTCAATTATATATATATATACTGAAAAAGAGTTAATTCATATTGATATGGTGGACCTCACTTAATTAGTGATTTTTATTTCATAATTTCAGTTTACATGTTCAATGTTGTATATATTGTGTGTTAAATGTAAGTTCAGTCTATCCATCATGCTATGCCAATTCATCATTATTAATATTATAAATGATAACAGCTTAAATATAAAGCCATTTGGCTATTCCAAATTATATCATACCTATTAACAAGGTAAGAAAAAAGAAAAAACAGATTTTTTTTTTTTTTTGGGGTTATGATTCTGCCATTACTATACATGTGTTTATGCTTGGTAATTAAGATGAATTGCATGTGTACATGATGGGTAGATTGCTCTATGTCTTATGTAAATTGTTTTCTAATTGTTCCATCTTGTTGGAGAGGATTTGTATAGGCATAGCCTGTTGTCCAATCCTATTGATTTATCAATAAAATATTTGAAATGAAAATTGTAAACAGACGACAAAGGTAAAAATGTCGAGATTTTCACGAACATCAAAAGAAGATATTTGATTAATTACTATTTACTATTAAAATATATTATAACAAATATTCGATGTAACTGGTCAATATACAAGAACATTTTCCTTCGGTACATTGAATTGCATGGGTGTGTTATATTGGCCTCCACCGTAGGCGTCGGGCAATATATCACATCCACACGTGAAATTATGTCCGTAAAACTAGCGAATCGCTATGATTTTTTAGAGATTCCAATTCCAATTTTACAATTATGTAGGTTGTCTTATAATTTCATTTTCTTTTTACATATTCTCAATTACAGTTGTTTTTGTATTTTTGTTTTTGTTTTTGTAGAATATTTGTCGAATGATCTATGCGAAGGAGAAATGTTTACACTTCAAAATACATTTGGTATTATAAAAAGTCCAGGTTTCCCTGCTAATCCCTATGGTAACATCAATGGATGCTTCTGGGCCGTAATCCCAGGAAGAAATCAATTAGTGGAAATAATTATTCATATTGTCTTCACACGTGACAGCCCGGAAGTTTGTGGAGAAAAGTTTTTACAAATTACATATACTGACTGTCATACGTACAGAGTGAAAAACGAACACTACTGTATAACGCCAAATACAAGTGTAATCCGAAAATCTTGTGGAGGTTTATACGTTCGCAATTATAAATATCCAATAGGAGAAGACCATGGCAACCGTTTTGTAATTTCTTACCAAGGTATGTGTATAGTTTATGTGAGTGTATAGTACGATAGTATAATATTTATTGTAATAATAGTGCGACGCCCCAATATACCTAAAATACTGCTAAAGTTGATGTTAAACACCAATCAATCGATCTTAATGGAGCATGTTGTACATTTGTTTGAAACAGTAAATGTTCAATCAGGTACTATATAGCCTGCCAAATTACGTAATGAAACTGAAGAAACATAACTTATGAGCAAAATCTTTAAAACGCGAAAAAAGAGCCGAATTATGTTATAAACTGTTTATTTGATCACCGTTTATATTTAATGCAATTTTGCTGATCTATGTTATTGAGAACAGTTGATTCATTCTTGTATGCTTTATTTGGACCATGTAAATTGCTGTCAGACGTGAACATTAAAAGAACGCGCAAACAGTGATGGTCAATAATTCCACCAATATCAACAAAACCAACAATCACCCATCTCATTCACTCGCTGAACACCAATAATAGGAATACATATAGACGTTGGAAATCCAGGTCCTGGATTTGGAACAGGTACAAAAATATGGCGGAGTTGAACCGGTTAGTGGGATCCCAACCCTCCCCTCTTAATAACTGGATCGGCAATGCATATATAAACAAACGATCAAAAATCTGCACATATTTGCTGTATGTTTATGTAGCACATTCGTGTAGCTGTTAAAGAGATTGTGATTCAATTTCTATTATGGTAGATTCGGTCGATCATAGCACTCTGGGTTTTTTTTAAATTCAAGTCATCGTGTTTGTTTGTTTGATGGTGATTAACGTCACTTTCAACTATTACAGCTATATCGTGGCAGTCAGTTTTATTGTCGAGAGAAACTGAAGAACCAGGAGAAAACCACAGACAAATTTTATCACATAATGTTATATCGATTACACCTCCAAACGAGAGGGATTCGAACTCATGGCATTAGTGGTGATAGGCATTACGTGGATATGTAAATCCAATGACCATGGCGTTAAAGATATCGGGTTTCTATAATGGTAGATTCAATCGATCAAATCAATTATCGCACTATGGTTTTTTTTTAGATTCAAGTTTTCGTGTAAAAGGTCTGATTACTGATTTTTCAACAATTTATTTTATTAGAAAATATTTGCATAATGTTACATGCAGACTAATATTCATAGAGTAGTTCTATTCCCAGGACAAACCAATTTGACTTTGATTGATTGTTTGTTGTTGAATGTCATCTGAAAAGTTTTTCTGTTATCTACTAGTATATGACGAAACCATATTTATACACGACGATCTGGACGTTAAACACCAATCAATCAATCAATCAATACACGACGATCTGATTGATTGTTTGTTGTTGAATGGCATGTCAGCTATTTCTATGATGAGACGATATTTACACACAAAAAGCCATGCTGGCGAAAAGGTGATTCTAGACATGACCTATATGCAATTGCTGTGATAGACGCGTAAAAAAACCGAAGACAGTGGATAAGGTCCTTAGTTGCTTACATTGCAACGGCCCAAATACTGGTCACTCCTCCTTAAACAAACTTTTTTTAAGTGGTCTTGGAGTAATTACGATATATGGTTTGGTAATGTGTGACATTTTGCTTTGCAACGTGCTACCAAAAACTACTACTTAGAATGCTATATTCGAGAAAGGGAAGGTAAGAATGCCCCCAAAGCACGAGGCATTATCTTGCTGTCCGTCCTTAGTTATTTATTTGATTCGTCCAGCAAGGAAGAAACTACTAGGTCTTATTATTCAACATATCTAATGTTTTTACGTTCTTAGTTCCGTATTATAATGTCCGTAACGAATTCTGCATAAAACGATGTTCGGTTCGTCTTTTCCCTGAGATGTTTGTAGGAGGGCTCATGCCTTACTTATTATCCCCCTGCGATAGCGGTGAGGGGATATAGTAATAGCGGCCGTCTGTCTGTCTGTCTGTCCACCCGTCACACTTTCTTGTTTACACGATAACTTGAGTAAAGATGGATAGATTTTAATAATATTTTGCATGTCGCTTGTAATGATCTTGGATGGGTTCTAACATGGAAATATTTGAAGCAAGGGTCTTGGGAGAAAATCTTAGTTTTTGGTTGAAAAATCACAAATTTTGAGAATTGTGTCTTGTTTATGTGATAACTTTAGTAAACATGGATAGATTTGTTATACATTAAGACTGCAAGGCTGCTTTCTATAAATATATCAAACTAAATATTATGCAAGTGCGGGGGGATACGTCGCGCATTCATGCGCTAAGCGGTTCTTTTATTTTATTTGTGCTTGTTTGCATATAGTTGTCTCACTCACGTCGTCTTCAATATATATGAGTAACATGGCAGGAGCTGCATACCCTTCGCGAGCACCTGTGTTTACCTCTGGTTTTTGGTTGTGTCCGTGGTGTTGCTCATCTTGTTTAATTTTCTGTGTTGTGTTGTGTTTTTGTGATTTGTTTGTCTTCGTCCTGTATTTTGTGTGCTCATTTTTGCTAGTGTTTCTGAATTATTCATTCTTCAATGCCGCTTCGGATTTCTCTAACGATTTTTTTCAGTTGCCCAACCCGCATTTCTAGGATATATATGTTCAAGTTACAATATTCAGATTACCAATACATTTCCCTTCAAGTTTTACCGTCATCATTTAGAAATCCCATTCAAATTACACAATCCACGTCACCAGGAATACCCCGTCAAGTTCCACAATTAGTCATCTATGTGGGTTTTACAATGTCAAATTTGAAACATCTGCTCGCAAGACAATAACTTATGTTATTTCTAAAACCGTGTTACAAGTTAACTATCCCCTTGTGAATATTAATGCAAAGACTGCAAAATAATAAATCCGTTTCATGACACATATCAAATTAGATTAAGCTGCACTCCAGACAGGAAACTCGTAGCCAGGCCAATGACATTAACAAACTAAATGTATGATTTTACCCTGGACTGAGAAGTTCTATAATAATGATATAACGTAAACGTGTAGCTTTTTACTTCTGGTTGGTTTAGGTTTATGGTATTAGTGGCACTTTCAACAATATTTCAGTTATACCATAGAGGGCATTTTTATTAGTAGATGAAACCGGAAAAACCACCGACCTGCCGCAAGTCACCGACAAACAAACTTTATCACATAGTGTTGCATTGAGTACACTTCGCCATGAACGTGTTTTTTACTTCTGTTATGTTCCACTATATTCTTCAAGAAAACAATACAAATAGTGGAGGTGATTAGCTTTTATTCCTTAGAAACTAAAATATTGTCTTTTATCATTTATATTTAATCTAATGAGAAATATTATATAAACCCCACTGGTGGTGTAATGGTTAGCGTGATCGCCTGGAGTGTGGTAGATCGTGGTTCAAGCTTCGAGGTTGTATCAAACCAAAGACTAAAAAAATGGTATTTGCTGTGCTACACTCGCAGTTGTGTAAGGTGTCAGATTGAATGGTTGGCTCGGAATCAGGATAATATGTCCGAGTAAGCGATATTTCTACCTGTGGACTTTAGTTTTTGTGAGCTAGCACTATAAAAATTCAATTGCGTTGGTCTAGTACAAATGAACATCATCATATCATCGATTGTTGTTTGTTCTGGCTATGATAATGCTGAAATAAAAATATAATTTGGCGTTAAATATATCTCATTCACTTAAAAACAAACATACCAATAACCATTCTCCTACATTTATTTGGTCACTGTGAACAGTGTACATGTACACGAACTCTTTCGCTTTTTTATTTGGTAGTGTTTCAAAACATAGTTCAAGACTTTAGATACTTGAATTTATTCCCAAATTTGGAAAAAAAAGTGTGAACGGTCCATCGCATGTATCAGTTTCATTAGCCATCTTTCAGTAAATCACCGTTAACCTAGGGTATGCAAAAATACTAATTGGTTACTAATAATAAATAACTACTATCAGAAAGTAGTTGTAGGGTCGGATCTGCAATGGCAGTGGAATGTTTCTGCTTTAATTGCCACACATTCTTACTAACTTGTAATTGGCACATTTTCAATGTTTACCAATATGTGAGGTTCTACATACAACAAAAAAGGGAGACATGCAATTACTGATTATTCCAGAATATTTTCTATATTACAGTTGTTATTAAATGATAAACGTTACCAATTCCCAATACCAAGGTAAACACATTATATATAGTAATTCTCATTTCAAGATGAATAATAATCCTGTTAGTTAAATGAATCTAAAGGCAATGAAATGTTTTATTCATCGTAAAAGAATTAACTCTACAAAGTCAATATATTCGCCACCATAAATGCGCTTAAAAAGATAGTTCCTTAGAGAATGTAAATGGGAAATATCATTTGGTCTGTTCCTTATCACTTATTGAATTATTGAAACGGTTAAGATAAATGCTGAACGTTTTTTTTTCTCCTCTTATTTTTTAAGAATACAACATTGACAAGTAAAACAATTCCCAATTGCCTTTTCAATTATTTTCTGGTGAATGGAGCAACATCATTTAAAAAAATGGAAATTATTTTAGACCGTAATTTCGCAATAAATTTGATCTGAAGGAATTATTTGTCTTTGAAGACATTGTAGTATAGAAATTGACAAAAAAAAAAAAAAAAATCAAATTTCATTAACAAAGCACATCACATGCATAAGTAGAAGTGTTCCATGCTCTGGTAACTATTTAAAAACGCTGCTCGGTTTTACAAATCGAATGAGAGAATGCGTGAATGTTGCTTGAGGCCTTCTTAGCAATTGTTCAGCTTATAATGGCGAGAAAAGGTATTTTTCACTGAAGATGATGACGACTAGACAACAAAATTCCGCGGATAAACCTGTCTCTCAGCCAGGACACATTATCTTGATTGATTCCGAGCCAACCAAGTATTTGGTCTTCCTCCTTAATGCTACGTTATAAGTGGAGCAGCAACAACTATCAATTGCATAGCGTTTTTTGTCCTTACCAGGACGTTCTAATGTAGTTGTAAAGATTGAACATAATAATGTCGTAAGCAAGACTATGCACACATATATGTAATATATATTTGAATATATTATCTAACTTTTATTCAGTAATGAAAGCATTTGTGATATTTTCAACATTCATTCTTTGTAGTATTGGAATACAGATCTCTCCGTCCAGCCTATGCACCTTACATGACACAGTGTTCTTCTTCGCATCCATTAAGCAATCTGTCGTCAGTAGGACCATACACAACTCGGGGTGATAGAACCTTCCTGGTAAATGACGGAACAGGTATGTATATCTATACATTGTAACACAAATTTTTGTAAGATGCTCTGGCAATCACATACGAACAATCTTTTGCGAAATATGTTGAGGCACGCTTAGTTTGGTCTTTTTAAGCGACAAACTAACTAGAACCAGATTTATCTCCACTCTGTAGTGTACACCTATTCATACTATTTCCTCTGTCACGCGTTACACATAAATATGGCACATCTAGAAGGGGCACTATGCAGGCATCATGTATGTGACACATGCACACGTTATTTTATTTATGTATACTGTTGTTCAACACGATTGCTATGTCAGATGGTGTTAGGTTCGTTTATCAGTAACATGGCGGTGTCACGAGTGGAGCATGATATGTATGCTTACCTTACCGGAACACCTGAGCTCTTTAATGAGTTCGTGCTACTCAGTGTTTTCTGTATTGTGATTCGTCGATCATTGTTTTTCCTTTTGGCCATTATTTTGTCTGTCGTCCTTCGAATCACGGCTTCTGATTACCCCTTTGTTATCTTTACATTTTTTCTGCCTGATGCCTATCAGTGCAATTAACAACGACCTTCTTTGAAATACAGCTTCTGATTAACCCATTGCTATCTTCAAACTGTTCGGACAAGATATCTATCAGTGCAATTAACAACTGAACTTGAAACAAATTTGAAGTGATTCATTGTATTGATTGCTTTAAAACAAAATATAGCTTGTTTTATTTTTAAAACACTTCACGACGTAATCTGTTTATTCTCCCTCTAGCATTTATATATGTTGCATAAGACATTTAGCATCCATTAACTCTAGTCCCATCACTGTCTATTAAATCGTCACTTTCTAACAGGCAACAAACTGTAACAACAAATCTCAGAACATTGCGCGTTACATAATAAAATGCTGTTTTACATCGTTAAAATTGCGGAATATAATACAGATTATTACATCTTATTCTGAATCTGCTTATCAAACACGTCAAGTTGATACAAATGTTGTAATTAATTCTGAACTTTAAATATTGATCGGATTTGTTCCTACACGATACCAGTTTAAGTAACAAATAATAATCATTTATCTTATAACAGAAGAATAAATTGGTTGGGTGATTTAGGAGCATATGAGCAATTTTCAGCCATATCTAGACAAGAACAAGTATATCGTTGTTTTTTCTTTTCCTTTTGGTCATTGTGTTGTCTGTTCGTTTTCGATTTACGGATTATATTAACCACCTTGATATCTTCAAACTATTCTTACCTTCGGTATGATGATGATGGTGACCGCTTTGTAATAGACCAACATGCTTAGTTGAATTTGCATAGTGCTAAAAACAACAGTCCACGGGTAGACATGTTATTCTGATTCCGAGAAACCCAATCTTTTCTAATGTCGCGTAATCAGCCACATAAGATGGTATTGACAATTAAATTTAGGTTCAAAGTTGACTATTGTTTCACTATTATCTCATACGATAACCTTGTCTACTATCTAGAATTTAGATAATGGTTGAGGCGATCTGCTGTCTTTAACAGAGATAATATTATGCATATGGCAACTGCTGTGCCACGAAGATTAAATGTTATTTCAAGATTATAGCGTTCTTTATAGACAACAGTGACGTTGCTCGCCGGTTATATATGAGGGTTGACATTTTACTCACATGTGGAAAGCAATTGCATGACCGCATCATTTAACTAAGAGGATAAGAGGAGAGGTTTGGACACATAAATTTAGCTTAACTTCGGGACTTTTTATTGAAGTCGTTATACCAAGCCAGGGAAGTGGCGGTCATGTTTTTGTGTGTTAGATGTATACAATTTTGATACTTGATTTTGGAGTTGTTACGACAGCGTAGTATTTTTTTTCACATTAATATCAATTTTATAGGCATTTGGTTCAATCCCAGGGCCAGGATCTACCGTAATCGAGGCGAGCACACTAACTATTACACCACTGATCAGATTAAAATTTATAGTTCCTAAGATCATTAAAACCAATGTCCATACTTGGCCATCCTGTTGACGCCCTTTATGTAGCAATGGAACATGATTTTTGGGCTTGTAGTCCCTTAATAAGTGGCAGTGTTAGGGTAACACCCATATACGCATATGGTAATATCTTATGAATATGCATCAAAAACATTCGGAACTGTATTTTACTTTATTTCTATGTAGGAGCCCGTAATGTAAGCGCAAACGCAATTTTTATTTACCGCCATTTTTGGCAACAACTTCCAGGTAAAATATGGAGTTACTTGCCCTTTGTTTTACCGTTCCTACTTTATGCTCCCAAAGACTTTTAAATTACTTGATTTTCCAACCTTTTCACAATGATCGTACCTGATGAGGTTTATTCCAGAAACACGTCATGATAAATCTTTATCAGTATAAGAAAGATAACTCTAAATCTAATCTGGGTATACTTCGCTAACAAACAATTTATTAAAAAATATCACAAATGTTTACTTCTTGATGTTATTTTAAACAGAAAAAAGGGTTTTGATAATTATGTTTAATATGGATATGAACATACGATTACCAACATTTCCGTAGCCCAAGATGTGTAGGAGTATACTAAAGGCTATAATCTCTTATCAAATAGATTTGTTTTCTTCTTCAGACAATAGTACAGATGAATTTACAATATCATCGTTTGATCCCGAGAGATTCACTCGTCAATTCAGTAAGTAACTCTAGTTATATTTGGTTATTAGTTCTATCTACTCTTCGCTTCATTTCAGTTAAACGTATTTTAAGTATTAATTTGATAGACCGCTTTTAAGTATATATTAAGTACATTAATATATGTGTGTGTTTTAGGGGTATCAATATTTTGTCTCTTTCTACTTTTCTATTGGATTTTGGAACTGTTTTTTTCCATAGCAAGAAATATTGAACATGAGAGAGTTTCCAACAACACATCAACAGACAAATTAAAATAAAGGAGATGGAACACGGCATTTATTGTTGTTATACATCTTTGGTAGTGTTATATGATTGATTGACATTATTTCAGCAAATATCCATTACTAGCACAAGTTTATAAACAATAAATGGGGAAGATAAAAAGGTTGGTACTATGATGGGCTTACGGGCGGAAGCTTACAGTGTGAGAACATAAAAGGGAGGGCCAGATTTACCTTGCAACTACTCACTAACGATCACTCCTAGAGCTATATAATAGTCCCCAATATCAACTAGAGATACCAAATAGATAACAAAGCAGACGTTTAGTGTGTGACACAATACAAAAACATTACAATGCAATGTAAGAAAATAAGGATGATATCCTTTCACCAAATAATTACAAGTTTGTTGACTAATACTGACCATGTTAATCGCATTCTATCACATTGAAATTAAAACAACGGATACCACTGATACATGCAGCTATGTTTGCATCACACATTGACACACACCTAGAAATTGACAGGGAGTGCCAATTCAGAGCGAAACTTTACCAGGAAACAGATGATTTCATTTTTCCCCTTGTGAACTTTCCATTTATATGTAGATGTTTCCTAGTTCTATTTTGTTATTTCAGAAATAGTGGTAATAAACTTCTTCCTATTTGTCATAGCTTTTTGGTTGGTTATTGCTATATGTCTGGTTTGTTGTAGGTAAGTATTTAGTGAGAAAGGATATGAACACGGAAGATTATACAATTTAACACTTACACACACATTAAAGTAAAGGAACAACGACTTTATTGATATAAATACAGGTCCTGGCATATCTGGTTCTTATAATTTTAACAATAAATCATTTTTTTTAAATAGGTTTTCTCCTTGTAGTCCATGATCAGATTTGAATCACAGGACTTGGATCCCGTATAGCTGTGGTACAGGCGTTCCTAACAGTTTTGCATATTTATATATACTTCCTTAAAATGGTTACATGTCAAATGTTTTTAACGCCGCCTATAGGAGTTCCACCTCCTTAACTACCAGAAATGCTTAAAAATATGGAATCGACTTTGGACGGTGCTTAACTTTGCACGCGGTTTTCCGGAAATTGCGTGTCGGATTTTGCACTACTGTCCTAAGTTGGTTCTCAGTTTCTAAAGATTCTCGAAATAAGATGATGCGCGGTTAATCTGAATAATCCAATTGTTATATTACAATCATTTCAATAAGACGATTGTTGATAGAGGGTGCAGTAGTTATTGGAGTTAGTGCACGGTACAAATAAATGCAAAGAGAGGTTTACTTTTATCCGTTTGTACCTCTTCGTAAATTATGTAGTCACCGTAATAATTCTCTTACACCTTACAACATATCAATGGGAAAACTATCTTGTTCCTTTTGCATTTAATGTTACCGGTATTTTTTTTCATTTTTCTGTAGGTATTGTAAATTGAATAAGATAGGACGGTACAAGCTTACTGCTCAGTCTGATACAGATTCAGGGCATTCGGGAAGACGAACTGATCCCGGTGGAACGTCTATGCAAACGTTTTCGGAGGGCATAGAGGAATCACCAGAACGAGAGACACGTTTTAATCATATTGAAAAAAGAAACACAAAAATGTATACTTCAGTGTCATCTGATGGTCCATATGCATCAGTCAGTAAACCATCTTATTATCCCGATAATGGGTTTACTTCCGGTGAAACGGGGAATAGTGAGCAAACAAACAACAGAACTTCTAGTTTTCGACCTCCAAAAGTGAAAAATCCTTATGCATCATACGATAGCTTAGACTTTGAAGAACCAGATTTGCCACCGAATAATTCGGACACGATTATGCAAACATCAACAATATCAAAATCCACAACGGATGACTTTCCCCCTCCTCCACCTCCGGAGTTATTAGGAAATCCTCCCCTGCCATCGCCACCTCTACAAAATCCGTCTCATGAACCATATCAACAGAGTGCATATCAAAATGGTGCTATTGATCCGGAAACGGAAGTTCCACATTACACAATTAATGATGACGATTACGCAATTGTGCAAAAACCTAAGCGAAAACCACAAAATGTGCCAAGATTTAACCAAGCTCATAACCCTATGTATGGGCAAGTTCCACCTAGTGCCTCAAATAGAACTAATTCCCCTTATGATGGTAATAAAACAGATGATATAGATATAGAAACTCAAAAAAGGCCAGAGATTAGTAGAGATCATTCACCAAAGAGACATAAAACAGGGTATTTACCGGAGCATCATTGCATGCTTGAATGTGACGGTAATCACCCTCATAATTTCCCTCCGCCAGCTCAGATGAACAGACAACGTGTAAACGGAAATGCTTACCCAATTAATACTCAATATAGTCCCGACAGAACAGATAATTATTACTAGTCATCATTTGTATTCATTTTCTTACTTAATGTATCTAATTCATAAATGGCATTAATTTATTCAGAAATACGAAAATAAAGTAAATATACTCGTTGAATAGCAATGTTTACCAGAGTTACCTTTCCTTGCTCTCATGTCAATGTCTTAACTTTTACAAGATTCTTGTCAAACTAAAACTGAATTAATCCAAACGATAAATTCAATAATGTATTATCCTAAGCTCAAATTTCAACTATGTAATAATTTGGCTTCCACTTAATGCCACAGATTTCAATAATTTTCAGATTGCATTTTGTTTTCACTGATTATTTCTTTATAGTGTACGAATAAATGCTCTGGTATTCTAACCCATCACATAATCGGAATGGAATAGCATCCGGAAGTTTGATGTCAAATTTATTTCCGTTCCGATTGATACCGTTTGCCATTTCGACATTCTTGAACAAAAACTTGAATTATTTGAGAAATTGACAGAGGCTGATGTAAGAGAAACCAACGAAAACTCTGATTGAAATTGAATGAACGTGTTATGAAGATATTGAGCAATACATAGTTCTGATTGAAATTGAATGAACGTGTTATGTAGATATTGAGCAATACATAGTTCTGATTGAAACTGAATGAACGTGTTATGTAGATATTGAGCAATACATAGTTCTGATTGAAATTGAATGAACGTGTTATGTAGATATTGAGCAATACATAGTTCTGATTGAAATTGAATGAACGTGTTATGTAGATATTGAGCAGTACAGCAACTACAACCTCACACAAAGTAATGAATGCTTGGGAATTAGCGACAGCTTTATAATATCATATTTCACCTATACATTTTTCCATTAGTTGAGAATATTTTATGTGAGTATGTGATGTGAAATTCCCCACTTGTTTGTTTATATTCAGATATTATTCCTTTTAGGGCTCCGGCTCGGGCTATGGTTTTTAACGATACTTTCAACTTAATTTCAGTTATATCGTGGCGGTCAGTTTTAATTTATTGGTAGGGGAAACCGGAGCACCCGTAGGAAACCAGCGACCTGTCGCAAGTCACTGACAACTTTATTACATAATGTTGTACCGAGTACACCTCGTCGTGAGCGGGTTTCCAACTCACGACATTGGTGGTGATAGGCACTGATTGCATATGTAATTGTAAATCCAACTACCATACGATCACGACCACGATGGTCCCTATTACGTCTAGGTAAATGTACATATACAAAAACAAAAGCAAACAAGCAAAGCATGAAACTTGAAATTAAAAATAAATTACCACACTTTCAGAACAGTTACAAAACATAACCGATAAATTGAAGAAGCAGAGACTAAATCGATACCCTTAAAAGTGCGTTTAACACGGTCAAATTTGTTTCTTCAAATTCGTATCGGCCTTTACCAGTGTGCATGTTTCAAATACAAATTTGACAGTCTAAACACCTATCAAACTCCCTTCCAATTGACACCTCCAACTCTTCAATTACAGTACTGTTATTCCTATTCTTATGAACTGTTCCCTACGTGTACACACTAGTTTGAAAACATACAAATAAATGACGAAACATAAGCACTTTTCAAATTCCTTCCGCTAAAAAAAATAGTCCGTCAAATCCACAACTGACACAGACAACTCTTCAAATGCTTTCAAGGTATCCTCTAATTCAGTAGGACCGTACTGCATACAAACATGAAAATTCTAGATATTGTTGTTGACATAAACAAAATTTCCGGAAAAATACTTAAGATAACAACATATCGACTTTGACTTTTATAATTTATCGTCATCCGGTGACGTAGTTTACAAGGAACGCTGGTGACATTGACAGATGACACAAGCTGATTACTGATTTATTTTACGATTTTGTGAGCATTTTACTTGTTTAAGTAGCTTAATGCAAAATGCCATCGACTTGGAAAATATCAGTAATCTAATTTCATCACCGTATAGCTATCAATGTATTGATTGCTTGGTGTTTAACATCCAGCGAGCAATTTTTCAGCTATATTGCGGACGAGTTATCAATATAGGAAAACTAAGTGTAAACATGCAGGTTAGTGGATTTTGTTATTACATGCATTTCCATTAATCGCATTATTACTGACTTCCAATAGTCAAAATATATGTTAGATTTTTCCTACTAGAATCAAAATAATTCATAGAAGTCATAGTTTGTATAACATAGGTAACATTATTTTCGTTTAATTTAGTCATTACTTTTCTGTAATTCATCGTAGAATATGTGTCCACACCAACATTGCAACAACAAAAAAAAGCATAAAAATGAAACCGTATGGCCTTAAACAAGGGGAGAAAACCTCAATGCACAACTGCCGTGAATTTACTGTTAAATGGCCATGACGAACATTGATGCAATATTTTCCTGAAATTCAGGTGTTTGTTTGTTGTTTATAAAGTGGTTTTTTTTGCACTGCAGTTCAATTTTTCTGTAAAAAGAAAATAGAAACAGATTGTTTTTTTTCAATTCGTTTATCTAGGCAATGATCATGAACATTTGTAGGACTTATTGTATCCAAATATTGAGAGAAATTTTATATTTTCAAAACTGAAATTGAAAGAAAAACTTTGAAGTGTGCAGCGAACCACTTCACGTCAAATGGTCAGTACCTTTATATTTGGAATAAACAAATGCATACAGAAAGACAGAAAGAAAGGGACTGGGGTTAAGCTATGTACAATTAATGTACTTAGTTTATTGAGCCTACGTTCAATCTGAACAGGAAGGACGTCGTCTGCTGCCGCTTCGGCTTCCTGATTTTGCGATTCAATCTCTGTTCCAGTGATGTCCTTGCCGGTTTCTTCTCCCTCTGAGTCCTCGGAGCCTAAATCTGGAAACTCAGCTTGCAAGTCAAACTGTGGAATGATGATTGGCATCAATAATAGGTCGTCAGCGTCACATTCATAGTCGAAAATATCTGGGTCAGCCATATTGTTTACAAACAAGTGCATTCGGCGTAGGAATTCCTTCAGGCCTGTCAACTGCTGATTTGACGGCTCTCGATAGCCAATGAAAATACGCGTTACATTATAATTGCAATATAATTTAAGTTTGAATCAGGTGCATAGGTAACGTTTAAATCGAATTTGAAAGTCAAATAGTTTCTGGTTTCAGATAAGAAAAGTTAAACACTTTTCCATATAACGGACACAAAAATACAGGGGCGTATGAGTCGGGAGCATGTATCCCCACTTAAAAAGGGGGGACAAACTATGTTTTTGCCACCTTTTGTTCAGCTAAACATTTAGAAACAACTGAAATTTGAGCATGGAAGCAGATTATGTGCAGTGGAATACGAGATTTTACATATCCAGAATTTTAATGTACTTTTCCTCATAAATATTCATTACATTTAAATTAAATTCGGATTACGTGACTGCATTTTCAAGCTGGATGGATTGCTCCTCAGATTTCTCAAATAATTGTTTATAACACGGAAATTTATTGCTTCCGTCAACGGCTCAATAATTAACATGTTATTGTTGACTTCCGCTTAGTTTTTCGTCTGCTAAAATACAAATAGTTTTGTTGTTTTCTTTCAAATTTAGCCATTTTTAGAACTTGCGAGTTTGCAAAAATGATCATATTATATTTAATGTGGGAACCTCGAGTTTAGAAGCTAGAAATATAAGGTTTGTGAATAGTAATTTCTCCAGAGTTCAGGAATCCAAATTAATTCCGGCAAGTTGACCACAATGTATTATTCGTTGGTAAATTTGTTGTTGAACTCCACCAATTTTTTTTTATGTATTTCAGACATTTTACATAGACTGTTAAGGCCAGTGTAAGGGTTTGCCGCCTCGGATTTTCATACACTCCAGGAACCTCGAATATTTCACGGTTGTCATTCATTTTTATCTCATTTAATTTGGCTTAATTCAAAGTCCCATTTTCAATTCCGGCAATTAACATGCATGCAGTTATAAAAATTATCTTCTATATAGATCATATGAAAATTGCAGACGTCCCGGCGTCGCCGTCTTAGATATGCAAATGAGCAGAGTGCTCATCATTTCTGGATATGAGGTACAAATGTGTACTTTAAGGTCTAATTACCTTATTTTCTTGACATTACCCCGGTTATCTCCTTAAGCTTGTCACCATCCCCTTTTCGGAACATTCTAATTTTAGTGTTTAAACGAAATAAGGTCATAAGGATAAAATATACACCCGGCGCCCCCCCTAATATTGGAAAAAAATAAGAAGGTAAGAAACAAATCGAAAAACAAACCCGGAGGTCGCCTTATTTTCTGTTACGCGGCACGCGATTGGTCAATTCTTTTCCGGAAATTTGCCTTGACCGATCGCGTGCCGCGTAATAGAAAATAAGTGGTCGACCTCCGTGTTCGTTTACAATCTGTCTTGGGAACAGATAGTCGGGGGGTATATATGCAAAATAGTACGAATATGAGAGTAAACCAGTGGCACAACAGCTGATGGGGGTCCACAAGGTTAGTGCATTCCATCCGTTTATTTTTCAGAAATCAGGGAAATCGACAATAATAAGAAATTTAACAGTACGCCGCCATTTTCAATGATTTTGTTTCTTACCTTGAGTATTTTNGAACTCCACCAATTTCATGTATTTCAGACATTTTACATAGACTGTTAAGGCCAGTGTAAGGGTTTGCCGCCTCGGATTTTCATACACTCCAGTAACCTCGAATATTTCACGGTTGTCATTCATTTTTATCTCATTTAATTTGGCTTAATTCAAAGTCCCATTTTCAATTCCGGCAATTAACATGCATGCAGTTATAAAAATTATCTTCTATATAGATCATATGAAAATTGCAGACGTCCCGGCGTCGCCGTCTTACATATGCAAATGGGCAGAGTGCTCATCATTTCTGGATATGAGGTACAAATGTGTACTTTAAGGTCTACTTACCTTATTTTCTTGACATTACTCCGGTTATCTCCTTAAGCTTGTCACCATCCCCTTTTCGGAACATTCTAATTTTAGTGTTTAAACGAAATAAGGTCATAAGGATAAAATATACATAAAAAGTATAAAGATGTGTGTGGTTCAAAATCGACCAATACTGCATCTTGTCCTTTGATGGTATTTTCATCCAATTTTATTGCATTTTTTATGCAAAATGTTCATCCTTATGAGTTAATCATGAGTCAATTAAGGGAAAAAACGATTTTAATTTGGAAAAGCAACTACAATGTAAAAAGTACCAAATTTCAAAATCAGGGGGGGGGGGG
>MJUT01003643.1:860667-870814 GCA_002080005.1 Gigantidas platifrons | reverse complement strand
GGGGGGGGGGGGCACCCCCCCCCTAATATTGGCAAAAAATAAGAAGGTAAGAAACAAATCGAAATACAAACCCGGAGGTCGCCTTATTTTCTGTTACGCGGCACGCGATTGGTCAATTCTTTTCCGGAAATTTGCCTTGACCGATCGCGTGCCGCGTAATAGAAAATAAGTGGTCGTCCTCCGTGTTCGTTTACAATCTGTCTTGGGAACAGATAGTCGGGGGGTATATATGCAAAATAGTACGAATATGAGATTAAACCAGTGGCACAACAGCAGATGGGGGTACACAAGGTTAGTGCATTCCATCCGTTTATTTTTCAGAAATCAGGGAAATCGACAATAATAAGAAATTTAACAGTACGCCACCATTTTCAATGATTTTGTTTCTTACCTTGAGTATTTTTCTAGCATTCGTGTGGACTCAGGACCCACAATTAAATAGAGGCCCTACATCGTTACTAGCCCTGAAAATACGTACCCCCGTGGCAAACACGGGGAAATTAAGGTCCATCGGTCAAATGCCAGTGTTTCTACTGGCATATATGCTTACAAATATTTTTTGCAATTGTTCTTTTTCACGGGAAAATATGTAATGTCTCTTCCGGAAAATTTCGTAGCTCGGCGTTCGTTGATTTTAATTTGTTTTTCCATGCAGCATGATGGTCCTGGACCCGGAAATTCATCAGGTTTATTCAGGCAAATCATTTGAATTTAATACTGTAACAGCGTTCATTACACATTTGTCATAATCTTGATCTTTATACATCAATGTTTCTGGTGAACGCACATCTATAACGTATTCTAATTTGTATATTCTTCTCAATTAGTCCTTTGTTGACTAACGTGTATGAAATGGAGAAAAGCAGTTCCTCGTCTGAACAAACTAGGGGACAAAGTAAATTATCGCAAGGTTTTTTCCAAGCGACAAAATGAATCGGCGAACACGAGTGACTGTCAGTGTGGGGGTTCTGATGCATGTTTGTCATCGGTAAGCCAAGACACTGCAATGTAACCAGAAGCTGTACTACAGAACCAAACGAAGATACAGTTTCTGTACACTGGAATAACTTCTCGGTTTCAATCTTGTTAATCGTAGGGCACAGAGAATATTGTAGTAAATTGGAGCTACTTATCAGTTAAGGGATGTCATCCAAAATATGAAGTATTGGGAATGTGTTATATTTTATGTTCATTTGATAGAGCTCAATGGAAGAAATCTTTTGCAGCAACAATTTTGAAGATCGGACCAGGGGTTCAAAAGTTACGGCTGTTTACAATTTGGAAATTTTGGCCGATTTTCTTGCGATGGAAAAAATGTCAATTTTGAGCCAAAATAATGAAAACATTTTAAGATACATTCAAATTTAGTGTTTTACCTTAACAAGTCCTTTGTAATCTTTAATTTGAGCCATTAAAACACTTGATGTGGTCTCCTTGAAAAATCTGGTGAATGGTCAAAATCCCAGGGAGTCATCTTTGGACTTAATTTTTTTTGCCTATGTGTCAATGGTTTCGTGGCATGGGAGGCAATGTTTAGGTCCTTATATTTTCAAAAATGTTGCAAATAGACGCCTGATTTTTTATACATGAGGAAACTTCAGGCCATTGAGCAGCTTAAACAAAAAACAATTAAACTGTGATATCATTTTTTTTTTAAATTGGTCTTTTGAAAACCTGGTGTCATGCAGCGGATTTTTAATACACCATTTATTAGCAAAAAATTACATTTTTGGGCAGGAAAAAGTGAAAAAAAATCCTAAAATTTTTCTGAGCCTATTTTCATTTGAGGACTTGTTCAATAAACAGGAAAAAACAGCTTCCTTACCTTAAATTTTTTTTTTCATCGAATAAAATACATTTTTAGGTAAAAAAAAACCAGTACTTTAAATACAAATTTTAGCCCATTTTTTCACGAAAAATCTTGTTTTTAAGAAAGAATGTTAAGTTTTAAGCAGAAAAAAGCTGTATTTATAAGTTATATACATCAAAACACAGCTTTTCACAACACATTCATATGTTTTTAGTTTTCACCTATTTTCACTGCAAATATTGCACAAAGTATCTGAATTTTGAACCTTTTCTGAAATCGCAGAATTTTTTTTGAAAATTGTTTATTTCTTAAAATACCCGGATGAAATATAACGAAAACATATACATATTTGGTATCACTGTAAAGCTTACAATATTAGCTTTCTAATAAATACCTTTGCAAGCTTCTATGTGTTACCTACTTAGAGATAGATGCATATTTATTAGACCTCTACCTTACTGGAAGTTGGTCAAATATCTAAATATCTTCCCTTATTGATCCCTAATACCATTCAAACTAAGCGGCATGAATGGTAATCAATGTTGATTCTATCAAATGACTTTCCTTTCAATGTTCGGACAATAAAACACTTGTATTTGTGTTGAAAATATATTTTTTTTTGTATTAAACTCATTTTTTAAGAGCATATGAAAAGCTTGTAATGTGTAGATAGTGTACGGGGTGGCTGTGAATGAACTACATCAATTAAATTGTACCTTATTTAAGACAGACAGACAAGGTGAATCCAGCATTTCCTCACTCAATATTAAAAGAACATGAAGAATGAATTGATTACTTAAAATTGAGGAGTTGTTGCATAAAAGGCCAATTATTAAAGACAGACAGACAAGTTGAATCCATAAAGTTTCAACTCTTACAATAAAAAAAAGTTTTCTGTTCCCCATTTCCATTCTCTATTCTATTCTAAAGATGGCCCTAAAGTAAAATTTTAACATCACCATTCTGGTAGTCCTCTAAATTCGGCTCATCGAAAACGTTGGTATCGTCGTCGTCGTCATCGTCCTCTTCATCATTATTTCCCTCGTAGTCGTATGCTATGGTAGACAAACCTGTGGCATCGTCGTGGCTGGTGACTCGACCAGTATACCAGAACTCCTCTCCATCAGACTCTCTACGAAACCTGTGGTCAATTCGTCGGCCAACAATAAAATCTGCATCCAAAGGTACAATCCTCAACTCGCCATTCTCCATATCGTCAAGTAAAGGGAAGCTGTAAGTCTCACTCTCACCATCATACACTAAAGAATACATATACTTACTACGCCTTACCGTAAACCCTGTTACAAGATCATA
The DNA here is from genome assembly GCA_002080005.1 of Gigantidas platifrons. Classification (NCBI taxonomy): domain Eukaryota; kingdom Metazoa; phylum Mollusca; class Bivalvia; order Mytilida; family Modiolidae; genus Gigantidas; species Gigantidas platifrons. The sequence continues at coordinate 867,690 of MJUT01003643.1, read as the reverse complement.
ATACCATTTACTGGAGCCATCTGGTTCATCGATGAGATATTGAACTCTCTTACCAATCAAATCCTCATGATCAGTCGTGTCGGGAACAGTCTTACCAGATGAAGCACGTGATGTTTTCTACCGCTTTGGAGCCTCGGTACGTTTTTCTCGCTGTTCTTCTTCTAGTCTCTGGAACTTGTCCTCTGCCTGCAAACATACACTAGATACTGGGTTACAGTTTCCACTTACCTGCTGCCTTGGTTCCGTGTCTTCTCTTTCGTCTTCAGGTTGGTGGACAATCTGTCTGCAGTCAAATAAATACCCCCAGCCATTATGTTAAGGATCTTGCCTGTGTTCGGTGTACCCAATACATACCTTCTAAGCATTACCTGTGTTTGCAAAACTTTAACCTTCTCCCCGCTAGGTAGTGCCCGTACTTTCCTGTCAACCTCTGCTGGTGTTGTCCAAATCCCGCCAACATCCTGAAGTTTCTTGGTCAGCTCCTCTTTCTTTTCTCTATCACGCTGTTCCTTGGCTTCCCTCTTCTCCCTCTTGGTTGAAAGTGCCTCGATGCGGTGCTGTCGGATTGCTGCTAACCTCTCGACGTACATCTGTCGTTCCCTCGAGTTCTCTCTCGCATCCCTCAGAACCTGTTCACGATGGGCTGCATCCCAGCTGCTCAACCAACTGGCTGTATGGTTCTGCATCCACATGGTAATCCCTTCCATGGCGTTGGTCGTCGCTCTCGGCATAACACGGATCAGGCTATCCAGCTGCGAAAAAATCCTCTCGGGTCCGACGTTCGTCTTAGAAACTGTGGCTGACTCTGAAATAAGCTCTGGAGACCAATTATTAGCATACTTACCTCCCTCAATGTGGTCCTTCAGCTGTCGGCTGCATACTACCTGGAAAGACGAAAATCTGACAAGTCAAATTATCGAGCTGTTGTGATGGTCTTACCAGTACCTCATTACCTTATCCTTCTGTACAGTGTCTTCTCCAAAGATGAACTCCTCTCCTCTCATCAGGGTAGATGCGTCGTTGGACAGTATCTTGAAAGCGTTGTACAACTGCTGGTAGATGGGGGTCAACTCACTCACATGTCCTTCCTTCTCCAAGTATCTCCACATAGGACCCGTCACCATGTTAGAAACAATGCCAAGCGCACGAGCTCCAGCCTGATAAGATAAGACATTCAAATCAGCATTAATGGCAGCAAAGAGCCTATTATCTGTTTTATGTTCCTCTGCAAAGGACAGAAGATCATAAAGCAGATAATAAACTCCAGCAGAATTATGAAATAAAATGTTAAAGCGATTACCTTTGAATGATGCGAGGGGTACATCCTTTACCTGTCCCTGCGTCTGTAGGAAGTCTCTGAACTCTACTGGTTTACCTGCCTTCTCACATCCCCGGTCCTGCACTGCCTTACACACCGTCCTTACCATTCGTGTTGTTCCTGCTTCTCCAGACTTGCTGTATCCTCCAGGTAGTGTCGGGGCTCCAACCTTCTCACCAGAGTGAACAAGACTCTCCCACAATGAGAGAGTCTTGTTCGGCTGCTCAGAAAGTCCTACAAGAAAATGAAGACCACAAAAAAAGTAATTAATATTAATATACCTTTCCTGCTGTGCTGTTGTCAGTGCGTCCCAGTTACCAATAACATGCGGCAAGGCTCTCTCTCTCCACTCAAAAGGGTTACAAACTGGCCTGGTCACTTACTGTGTTCGTTATCTTGGCAGCGATACTTCTCATCTCGTTGTTGTCGTTTCCGGTCATCTCAGTGATAATACCTTCTAGTAACTTCTGGTATGCCTCTGCGTCGCCACAAGCCATATCACGCATCCCCATACACATGGTTTTACCAGAAATCGCTCCATAATGATGACCAAACTTGGTCGTGCCATCAGGCCCTATCGTTACATTACCTTCTGTGGAATGTAACTCTTCCTTCAGGTGAGCAAGAGCTACACTCCGAGCCTCCAGCAGCATATACTTAGCAAAGGTTGGTCCAGGCAGGCGTTGCGGTGTCATACCAGTAATCTTGTCCATAACCGTCTTGATTATCTTCGGGACATTCTTCGCTCCAACTCTCATTCACATCAACTCCATGTATACCTCTCTGATAATGTCGGTGTAGCGCCCATCGTGGCAAGTGACGATTTCCCTCTTGTTAAAAAAAGCCTCCATCTGTTCCTGGCACTCTAGATACTGTCCCTGCCAAAAACTTACTACATCATCCTTCAGCTCTTCTATTCTCCTGGAAAAAAACATCAGTAGGTGGATTAGCGTTCTCTGTTGCCTTACCTGTATAATATCTTACCTGGGATTTCAAGTTGGTCTTCTCTTGGTGATGGTGCCAGTCATCCCTTCCACTCTCTCTTTCAGCTCCTGGATTTCTTCTTCCTTCTGTGCCGCGTCATCTGACAGATGAAGATTCATTTGTAAATCCTAAAAAAATGACTGAATCATTAAAGTATTTACTTCTCAACAATAAAATGAACAATGTAAAAATGCAATGAATACTGAAATTTTTAAGGTGATTCCAAAAGAAAAATAATCATTTTCATCTCAAGCAGACTTAATTTTGCTGATGGATTTCATAGCATTTTAGCTATTTTGATTTTTTTCCACAGTTGTTGAGTCTTATTTCTTTTTGTGTGTGTGCGCAAGTTTAGTATTTATTATGCAACGCTATATTTTCAGAACTCAAAAAATATCATCTGTTCAAAATTATTCTTGTTATCTCCCTTTAAATAGTAAAATTATAAAATAAAAATATATTTGTTTTGTGTGTCATATTTACGTAAACAAAGCGAGTAAATCAGACACGCAGTAAGATTTTCAGTGTAATTTATTTGTTACTTTCACATAGTAAAATTTTTCAGTGTATGTACAGTGCTTACAATCAATAAATTATCCGATTATGACTTTGTAAACAACTCGGTTGACATAATTTCAATACACAAACTGCAATATGGGGTACACTATCGTCAATATCCGCTTAACCCCATACTACGGGGATGCACAGTGTGTGTGTATTCTTTTGCTTTCAGTAAAATAACTCTTTATTTTGTTTACTACAAGTATTATTGAGTTTAAATTTACCTGTAGTTGTTCTAGCTTTACTGGCCTGTTCCTTGTAATGGTCCTTCAGTCGCCGGGCTGCCTTCAGGTTCAGGCGGGTCTGCATCTTGGCCATATCCTCCTGGTGATGGGTAGTCATCCTGGATTCTCGCTGCTGGGACATCGACTGCTCTGCCTCTAACTGGGTGTTCCTGTCTAGCAACTTCTTTGCATCAGCCTGCACAAAAAAAGAATTCGTTAATGACTCGACCATACCCCTCAATTCTGCTGGAATACCCCCCGGACTTACCTTAATGTTGAGCGATCTCAACTGGTCTACCAAGGAATCCTCACATGCACCTGGTTGACTCTCCGGCAGGTCAAACTCCTCCTTCTTCATATCCTCAAGCTGTTTGGTCTGCTTGTTCTTCTTCATCTTCTTCATCTTCTCCATATCTCGTCTGACTCTCATCCGCATGGTATGCTTCTCGGAATCTATCATCTTGGTTATCTGGAAAATAGAATTAACAATTTCATAAAAGCGATCTTTTTTCTTTGCCTAAATAATACTTCTCAACATACCTTAGAATTTCTGTCATCACGCCACAGGTCATCTTGGAAACTGGAAGCTTCTGTCCGGCTCTGGTAATGGTAAGGAGATCTTCTGTCAACCCAATACTGCGACACTCCGGCAAGTACTCCAACTCTTCCTTCTTCCGACCATCTGGATACAGATACTTACATTCCTCTGCAGATAAAACATCTGCTCTCTGGAGCTGGCTAGTGAGGTATGTGTAGACAGGGACGCATGCTTCCCTGTCTACCATACTTACCCTGGACTGCATCATGGCTAGGTCTCCATCTTTCCCTGGCAAAGTCAGTGATGGTCTGGATATCCTCTGGAAAATAAAGTGTAAAATAAATATACAATTTTCATAATTAGATATGTAAATATCCATATATGAATTTGATGGTTGTCCCTCAGTTGTTCGAGGGCTAAATGTTCTCTTGAATTTGCCTTTATTTGGACTTGCGGCTTTGATCGTAGTCTAACTTTTGTTTTCAAATTTATTGATGTAAACAAGCGATAATTGTAATTGATAAATAAAAAAAAATGATAATTTATTTTGTCAATCCATATTTTTGCAGCTGATATTAAAAATACTAGTTAATTCAGTGGCGGATCCAGGGAGGGGTTCCGGGTTGGAATCCCACCCCTTTTGTTGGAAACTTTGGTTAATTTAGTGCATAATTATGGCAAAATTCAACAAATAATAATCTGGAACCCTCCCCCCACCCCTTTTTCTCCTTTTCAAAATTTCTGTATCCGCCCCTGTTAATTTTTTACATATACAAATGTGGTATTCGAATGTAAGTCAACGCAACTAAAATTATACTCACCAAAACGTCAAGTAAATATGTCTTTGAAACTGAAGAAAACAAACTAAACATTCAAAATAAAAATAAAACATAAGTAATATAAAAACAACGTAAATCAAGTAAATATAAAAACATACTAAATAATAACGAATAATCAAATAAAGATTGATTAATTGTTGTAGATACATGTATGCTTGTGCAATGCCCAGTCGCAAATTTTTCGAGCATTATTATATGACACAATAAATCTTAAAAAACATTTATTCAGATCTTTTTTCAGTGACTGGTTAAATAAATACATACGTAGCATGAAAAAGATGTCACTAACTTTACTGTGAACATGTCAACTGAAAGTCGAATTCGTTGATTCTTTTTCAAATGTGTCATTTATTCTAGTTTGCTTGGCAGATATTAAGTCTCAAAACGCATGTATCATACATGTACCATATCATATGCAAGTTTGAATGCGATAAAACATAGACTTTCCTTTTAATCTTTATTTGCATCGTAAATGGTGATGAAAGAAAAACTGAGAACAAAATAAACAGTAAAAAAAAGGTTTGAAATTAAATATTATTTAACACAAAACCTATTGTCCCTGGATGTATTCCGTTTTGAATTGTTAAACACCGAATTGGTATGGATTTCATAGGCAAGGTAATATCAAGATCTCCTAACATTAAATGTGATTTGTGAACAGAAAATCTAACATAACATGCTTTACATATCAAATCCTAATCTGCCATAACTCCTCTGACTTTTATCATCATTTAATTTAAAAAAATAAAATATGTTTTGAGTTTCAGCTCAAAATCATTGACCATAAAATCCCATTTGTTCATATTCTCTCAACTTTTGCTGAAAGGAAGGGTAAAGTCTAGAGAGTGCTATTGGCAACACCCGAGGTGTTCCGAACGGCTGTAAATTCAACGTGAGGGGTCCAAGTAAATTAAAGTTCGTAAACACGTATTTAAGAACAGTTATGACAGAGAATATTTTTTCTTAACTATTTAATGGCAAATTCAGAGCAAATTATCACTTGCAGAGGTTTGAAAATAGGAAAATGGGAATCAAGGTCAGGATATGACCCTTGACATATGACCTTTCAAGAATGGGCTTATAGCTTGTTTTAAGAAGTTTTTTTGGTACTCACGGTAGGTAATGGGCCTCCTTGGCCGGTGTCCAACGTTGTTAGTTGAGTCATCACACCATTCCTGAAGTAAAGCAGCCGAAAAAGACATTTTTGAAGCGCTAAAATTGAGAGCTTGCGCAATCAATGGCGGACAGATAATATCCGCCGGTCAAGGGGAATAATCCGTCCCGCGTAATTTCTGCAAAAAACACACCCATGCGACAAATTTATGCAATGAAATCCGCAAGCCGCTATTGTTGTTTGGCTAAAACCAAGGTTACGGACGGGAAGAGAGAGCTCCAAATTATTGATAATCACGTGTGATGGACTTCCGGAAGGATGAAACCCCCCTTTTTTTACGTCTTTTTCAAAATATCAAGTTTTTCTTATCGAAAGCAAACAGAAATGTACCCATCACAATCGGCTTTGAATAGTTGACTATATTTCCCAATTTTAAGCCATATATGAAGGAAATCAACCGAGTAACAGCTTGCGGGTTGGATTTTGACACATAGTTATTCCGGCGGCCATTTTATGTAAAACGACTCCACTTCAAACACTTAAAAATAACACTTATCGATGTCCAATCTACTTCACAATCTCAAAATTAGAAAGATGAAGGTCTGAATTTATACAGGACATTTTTTCCTGTTAAAAGAATGGAATTTTCAGTATTTTATAGCCTTCTGAAAATCGGTAAAAACTGATTTTTTTTACCGTCGCAAGAAAATCGATGACGTTACGATAAACGTATCGGCGACCTCCCTACTATAAGTGTTGGTAAGTTCTCTAACCAGGAATTCTTCTTGGAGCTGTATAAGGCGTTTTGCAGTGGCGTATCTGTAATCTAATCTAGTCCATCACGGGTACTGTTCTAGACTCCTCGGCACCCATCCCACCACGATGCACTACAATATTCAAGACTTTGAATTTGGCTCATCTAAATATAAATATAAATATATCAATGTTCCTTTATATCATTTGAAGATTTTCAGACAGGAATTTGAGCTTTAATATGACTTTTGATTTATGACTCTTTCTAAGTACATTTATTAATTTACTGTTTATACAACAGTTATTTCCAAATTTCCTTCCTTGTAGTCGTTCAGTAATTTATAGGTATACACACTCACAGCAATATCCTCGTTGTATACAATGTTGAACCAGGATGGATAACCAGGACCCTGTTAAACAATTGAACAGTTATTGTCCCCCGACGCTTCGTCGAAGGGGACTATAGAAATGGGTATCGTCCGTCCATCCGTGTGCTTTTTGGTTTCCAGATGATAACTTGTGAATGAAAAGTCAGATTGAAGCTAGGTTTGGTATGTAAGTGTATCTTATGAATATCCAGGTCAAGTTCGATAATGACAATTTTTCGACTATTTTTACTAGAGTTGTGCTCCTTTTTATACCTCAAAATTGCTAAATATTTGGTTTCCAGATGATAACTTGGGAACAAATAA
>MJUT01003643.1:839153-860406 GCA_002080005.1 Gigantidas platifrons | reverse complement strand
GATAGCGATCATTTTTCGACAAATCTTACCAGAGTTACTCCCCTTTTTTTACTTCAAAATTGCTAATATTTTGGTTTCCAAATTATAACTTGTGAAGAAAAAGTCAGATTGAAACTAGGTTTGGTATGTAATTGTATCTCATGAATATCTAGGCCAAGTTCGATAATGATGATTTTTCGACAAATCTAACCAGAGTTACTCCCCTTTTTATTAACTTCAAAATGGTCCTTGGATGGTCCCCTTTCAGAATTATGAGTGATACAGGCTCACCTGACCCTCTAGTTTACAGTAGTTTCAAAATTGTATCTTACGATATAACCTTGGCGTCGGGGGACCAGTGGCCAACGGCCTTTTATTAACTTTTAATTGATATACAAAAGGGTTATTTTCTCTATCTGCATGGATACAGAGTTAATATAAAAAAAAAAAAAAGTAAATGCATGACTTCTTAATCATATATGAAATAAACATCGGTATAAGTTTTTTGGATAGGCGTTATAAAAGTAATCCTGTGTTTCCAGTAACATAATTGAATAAGACATGGCCATTCTGTCAGCATTTCTTTTCCAAAGCTTTTTACATATTGGTGATTTAAAAAAAAAAAGCCTGTGTGACATAGAGGGTGAAATTTCAAATTGGACAAATTGACATAATTTTGGTCGTAAAATAATGTCAATATGATATATTTTTCAGATTCAGTTGCTCAATCCAATAATATATGAAGACAACATTTTTTTTCAACTTTTATTAGCAACAAAGTATTAAAATGATAACAAATACAGACTTACTTCCTCAGAGGTATAATTTTCTTTTGGGTATGGTAAAAGACCTACATGTAAATGTATTTCCATTTGATAATGATATGAAAAAGGCACATTTTGGTACCAAACTTTGTATATATCATGAGAAAACAGTTTCAGTATATCAAAGAAACACTATTTTTACTGTATATTTTAAAAAATCAGGTAATTAAAGTTTTCATACAAGCATAAAAAATATGATCTAATGAAGCTTAATAGTTGTAAATCAATTATTTATATATGCCTAATAAATATAACAACAGTTAAGTTGATCATTGGTGGTATAAACTAGAGGTAACCAAATGAAAATACTGTCCATTTTTTGAAGTTTTGTCACTCCTGACACATTTTTCTAAAAGACAAATACACCAAATATCAAGCTAAATGCAATCATTTTTGGTCACAATAACTTTTTTAAGTAGTAGTACATAGTCTATTGTGATTGAAAAAAGGTTTCCCTTGAATGTATTTCATTTTTGCATTGTTATGATGTTATTTCAATCATATTTGATCATATTCTAAGTAATACTATCATAATTATAAAAAATGACAATTCAATTTTCAACCATTTATACATCTTTTCAAGAGTATAGTGCTTATTGAGAATTAAATAATTCCCCGAGACAATTACAAGCAGTTTTATGGATGCTATATGCTTACAAAATAATCTATTTCTTAAATAAAATTGTCACACTCCTGACTCCCTCTCGAAAATAAACCTGTCGAGCTGAAAATAATATAACCAACTTATTCTTTCCAAACTAAAAGCTATATTTCTTCAAAAGCTTATATTTCTTACAGTTAACAGTAAATATTAAAAGAAGATTCAAAATTATGTTTTTGTTTTTTCTAATGACTACTGTGCTAATTATTTGCCCTTTAGGATTTTATCTCATCAAAATGGTTAAAATGGATTTGAAATTTATCAAAACTAGCAATAGATCATCTTTTCTTAGTATAAAATTACTATTTAGTGCTTTTCAAATTATGTAGGTTTATTCTGTATCTGTATCATCCTATACAAATCTGTCACACTCCTGGCAATTTTTTGAAAATAAGGAATAAAACGGAACTTTTTAAAATAAAACTGACAAACATATATATATATATACATAACAACTTATTTCATTTAAGGAAATAATGTCAAATTCTGAAGAAAAAAATTGCAATGAATTTCTCATTCTTTTCTTTAAAAAATGTAAATTCTATGGGTTAATAATACTTCCAAGTCTTTTAAAACCTTTCACACATAAAAGCTAGTTTGCAGATGAACTTACAAATAATCCATTATCAATATGATAGCTGTTGTCTAATAGCTATTCAAACTTTTATTGAGCATTATAGTCACATGGATGAAATTTGTTCCATCAAATATTTGTCACACTCCTGACGTTTCATCATAAATGAAATTTGAAACATATATACAAATAGAAAACTGAAAATGTTGAACTGAGTAAAACTTATATATATGTCAAATATCATTTATCATAAAATCTGTCATAAAGTCTAAAGTTTTTTAAGGCAAGATGTGATTTCTCTCTCTTGGAATTTCATTAAAAGTCCTCTCCCAGGAAGAATGTCAGGGGTAGTAAGTTTTGATAGATTTTCTAAGGCCTGCAGGCAACTTCACAATTAGTTTCCCCATGTTTCTCAATAATTTACTCTGCAAAAAAACTTCCTACTGCAATTGCAATCTACATTTAATGTTTTTATGTCAAGAGTGTGACATATTACTGTTGAATGAAAAATTATTGATAAATTTTCAAAAATGCTAGGCCTATATCAAAAGAATGAAAATGTTTTATGAAAGGCAAGATATATTTAAGTAAGTATTTTGTTTATCTAAAGCAACATACATCAATTTTTCATTTAGGAACAAATCCATATTTTGACATGTTTTAAGAAAATATAACCCTTTATCATCACTTATTATGAGAAAGGTGTCATGCAATATACAAAAATGCTACAATTATTACTTATTGTTTATATGTAATTAAATTGAAAATATTGTGGAAGTTTGTAGAAGCATGGTTCATTATTTTTTTTATTTAAAAGATATGCCTATTTAAAGTGTCACACTCTTGACATTAGTTATTTTGATTTCCTAGCTATGATATGTCATATATAAGAGCTATTTCCAACTTTTTTCTTTGATTGGGTTTGGAGCTTTTGGAAAATAAAGAAAATTGTGAACTATTAAAACATAGTACTATGCAACTAAGATAAAATGTCACACTCCTGACATTTTTTGTGGGTCTCCTTATGCAAGCCCAATTTTACAACTATCATATTCATCCAGTCTAATACTACTAAATTATTATAACTAATGTTTTTTTTACAACATATTTTGACTTTTCTGAACTAATTAGTCTCAACAATGAAAAACTATTAAGGTTTAATTTGACATTTGTACAATTTTTCAAGTTAAATTTATTCACGTACACTAATTTAAGAAATAGAATAATTTGTTGTCGCATAATCATAGGGTCACAAAATATCTAGATATTTGAAGTAAAATGGTACGAAATTATAGAATACCATCTTTCTTTGATATATTTTTTATTTTATTTTTTTTATCATCAAGGTAAGTTAAGGCAATTTAAAGTTTGTCACGCTAAAACGTCACACTCTTCACAAATTTGACCAGTTTTTAGAGGATAACATTTTAACCGGAAGAGCAATCTCCATGACACTTTGCACGAAGATAGCTGTTACCATTGTGCTTGTTTTAAGATATTTACCTTCCTTTCATATCATTTAATACAACAGATGCCGAGATGGCACCGATAGCCGCCATTTTATTTAATGGAATGAACATCGCTATCCGCATGCTACACACCAGACGATGCTGCACCCCCGGGTTATTTTTAAAGGACCATTAGAGTTATGGGGCCAGCAAACTCCTTATGCTACACACCAGACGATGCGGCACTCCCGGGTTATTTTTAACGGGCCAGATTTTTACACTGGACCGCTTTTGTTTATTTTAAACCTTCTCCTATTAATAATATAACAGGAACATTTTGTTCACCGATTGTCAGTGAACAATACTAAATAACACAAAGGAAACTTACTACGTGATTATGGAACAGCTTTTCTCTTTCAAGATGGCTCTCGAAGTGGGCTCTTTCCGGTGCGCGAATTGGGGTTTACACGTGGGTCGGGAGGGAGTTCTTCCCCTTGCCACGGACAAAAAATACAACAATTCAACAAAACCTCCCGAGTCTTGACTGACAACCCTACTTGCACACTTTCCCTTGAAATTCCCTTTTATGCTGACCTTGGAGCCCCTAAGCGTCAACACAGGCCAATTTTCCCTGAAAGTGCAAATACCTGTCAAGTTCCAAGTTGGCGTTGATGCGGTTGCTGAACGAAACCGCTTTAAAACACAATTTTCCTCTAATTACCCGCTAACGAGGTTCGTTAGAAAGTCACAGCGTTAATGTAGTAAATTAGAGCTACTTACCAGTTTACTATAAATGTTGGTTAGTTCACTAACCAGGAATTTCTTCTTAGAGCTGTATAAGGCGTTTTGCAATGGTGTATCTGTAATCTAATCTAGTGCATCATGGGTGCTGTTCGGGACTCCTCGGCACCCATCCCACCACAATATTCAAGACTTTGAATTTGGCTCATCTAAATCTACATCAGACAAAATTTTATTGATTGCATCTTCAAATGATACTCTACAAGTTGTAATATTTTCTGAAACAGAAAGGAACGCATTTTATGATGCCGTTTAAAATTCTGTACGTGGAACCATGATGAAATTTGGTGGCCAAAGGTCTTAAACCAGAATCTAAATAGATCTTCATGAAATTTGGCAACACATTTTTGAGTATGTGCCAATCTCCTGGATATGGGAGAACCCAGGAACTCAGTTTCATAGAATGCACATAGCTTTTTCCATCACTTATACAATAACAATGTATTTACAAGTTTGGCCAACATCAAATTTTTCATGCAAGATATTAAGGACTTGCAAAACAGTCTCTTTTTTTTTGTCAGCTGTTTCATCCAGGACAGCAATGGACTTGAACTCTGACTTCTCTGTGTCATGCATGGGAACTGTAAGAAATGTTTTTTTATTTCAGATACTTGTATATTTTTTTCCTGCAAAATAAACTTTGTAAATCCATACCTATGCATATATAGGTTTGTAAATATATTAAAAGAGAACGCCTCTTCAGGGGTATCATCTAAATCTGAAATAACCAAATTAATAAATCTGTTCCCTTGATAAATTGTGGGTGGGTCAATTTTTGTTCTTTGGGTTCACAAGAGGTTGAACTATATCAGATGAAAGACTGCGATCTCTTATGATTTTCGTTTCAGTTGAAACGCTTATCAATTGTGAAGGGAGTATGACTATAGGAGGAAGGACAGAGAACAACTGCTTGTATTGTGGTCCCATGGAATCCACTTTTGCCAGGACCTACAATTGAATATGACTGATTTTTGTCTAAATTATCAAAACTGGCTACAATAAAACTACTTGGTGTGATAAATATTTCCTTTTATTATAAGTTGCTGCATCTATTTGTAATAAACCGTTCCAAAGAATCTTGAAACACCTGCACCTAGCCTAGCTTTTAAAGAAAGAAATGTGGATGAAGAATTGGAATATTTAGCACATAACTATGTCATTGAAAGATGTAACGGTTGTACACATTTAGAATTCAAAGAATTAAAAATACAACTGGAAATATACAATTTGGGTAATGTTCTATTTATGTTAAATGGTTCTTCAATATAATGTTTATCTCATGAACCAGCATTTTTAGCCACTCTTTGTCTTCTCTGTCTATAAAAATTCCATAAAACTGGTGGTATTTGATTATTCTCATCAAGTTCACTAAATTGATGAATGTCTGGCAAGCGTGTTGAAGTTTTACCAGAAGTGTACATCTTAACAAGTAATCTTAAGATAGTAACAGCTTCATTCAAAATTGTCTGTTTTGAAGGCTTCATTTTTTTTCTGAAAATTGAATATAGGAATAATTTGCAATCTCCTCATTTTTCTGACTTACTACATTTTAAGTCAACAGCAAATCTATACAATTTCTATAATGCATGCTTCCATTTTTTTTCTTAGGTACACATACTTGTAAACCTTTCCTAAACCTAGTCTTCAACATACCCAGTAGCCATTGGAGCTATGCTCTATTTTTTAATATCTATATCTGAAACACTAAGCTTATGATTTTTAATACTGTTAACTGGGAAATTTTCGCTCCGAGTTTTTTTTTCGTGGTTTGCGGTCGTCGTATGTATTCGCGCTGTGTTGATTTCGCGTTTTGTGAAGTCGGAAAAAAAATGTTTATCGTATTCCAAACAGTTAAACAGTTATTTTTCACAACAATCTGATTTCAAAGACCATTTACATATAAACGTTAATATAGTCAGTAGTAATCATCTATTTGATTTAAAAACATGTAGTATAAACCGTCAGTGATTTAGTAGCTAGTGAACTGTGGTTGCGAAAACATGTACAAATATTTGATAAAAACATCGTCTTCAAAATCGCCACTGTTGCCGAAAACTGACAATCCTGCATTTCTTAGTGCAAATAAAGACTTTGAGGAGTTATTATGCACAAGTTCTTGAGATAATTCTCCTGTTGGTAAAGGTGAAACAAAACGTAAACGTGGAAATTACTATCAGTGCCTATTAGTAATTTCTAACTTTTCCTTGTATTTTTCAAACAAATCTGGTAACAAAATAACTTTTACATTCACAAAATAATTCTGAAATAAATTCATTTATTTCCTGTAATGTACAAAGGTCTACATTATCCTGTGAATCATAATCATCAAACTTATACCTATGTAAAGATGTATGTATGTACTGAATAGTTTAAAACATAACTTCCTCTCCTGTATCTGACCTACAAAATGAGTTAAAGCTCTTATAACATATGTGGTACAACAAAATATCTACACTGAAACATCAATATCTGTATCAAAATTTAACTCAAATTTTGAATATTTCAAAAAGATATCCAGATTTTCTTTTAAAAGTGAAATATATCTTGTAGTCCTTAAAGACTTTTCACAGATAAAACATGCCTTTTCCCTTTTTAAATTATTTAAAACATTTTAATGGACATGGCATAATAAATCAGAGAATACTTGTTCTTTTTGCTCTGCAAATTTACCTGAAATGGAAATGTGAAATTTCTATCCTAATAAAAATGGACCAATGTCAGTGATGTGATCTCCACTTTTATCATAAATATCAAAATGGTGTAAAAAAATTCATTTTTTGAGGGGAATTGACATTTTGACAAAGTTTCTTAGATGATCATATAAAGCACCATTATCATTTTCTTCTGATGCCCTAGAAAATAAAATGTTTAAATTTTCTTTCACATTTCCTACAAATGCAAGAAAAATCATATATATATATATATATCAGAAATTAGTAAAAAAGAAAAAAAAAGGCTGATTTCTCACAGCATTCTAGTACTAACGTTTTCACTGCTGTTGCAGATCTTCAGGTACAATGTTTATATTGTAAAATTAACGAAAATCTTCAAAGTCATTTATCATTTAACGTAGGTTTAAGAATATTAATTAATAAAGTTTCTTTTCTTCTTCTTAAAATATCACCCTCTGTATTAACTTTATACAGCGAGCATATTTTGAAATGTCCTCCAGAACAACGATGGAAATGTTCATTACCTCTTATTATAGTAATGTCCTGGTGCCTTGTTTGTTATCTATGAACAGTCATTCGAGTTCGCAATTCAGTTTTGGTTTCCCATACATAGAATTATCCACAATTAGAACAAATAATTGCGTATACAAGATTCTTAGTTTTGCATGATATATCTTGCATAACTGTAAAAGTCCGTCCATTCCAAAATGTAAACGAGGTTCCTTCTATTAAACACGGACATGTCAGACATCTCTTGTCGGTACATTTCTTCACAGATGGTGATGATTCATGAAAATCAAATTTTGATGACAACAAGAAGCGTTTCAGATTTTTCTCTGCTTTTTGCTGTTTATAATCTTCTTTTGTTGCAATACATTTTTCATACGTTCGCTACTGTTCAAGTTAAATTCAATTTGTTTCATAAAATGGAAAATATTGTAATCCCTTGGATTATAAGTAGTTACAAACGGAATTATTTTATTTTGATTTGAGGTTACATGTACTTGTTCCCGCAGTTCCATATGTATCGGTCCTTTTTCCAACGCTTTCTGTATACCATGTGCAACTATTTCCTCCGGATATTGTTGATTTTTCAAATACAATCTTAAGTTCTCGTAGTCGCGTATCTCTCAACTCCGCTGTGTTTGTGATCTTTATATAATTCTCGAAGCCAAATTAAACGGAATGTTTATTTTAATATGTTTTGGGTGACTGGATCTGAAATTAAGATACATATAGATGTCAGTATCTTTCGAGAAAATGTCTGTTGTTATTTGTTGATGTACGAATTAAAACGTCTAAAACGGCATTTCTATTTTGCTTCTGTTTACGGTGAAAAGAATATGGTAATTCAAAGAATTAAGTTCGGTATGAAAAATTTCAACGGGAAAGTCAGAGTTCATGTAATAAAACAATCATCAAGAAAATGTCGTACATACGATGCAAATTCTTGTCCGTAGCAATTTAAAAGTTGTTCGTGTAAAATATGTTCAAGGTATCTAAGAACAAGAGTAGCGTAAGTTGGCGCCATTTTAGTTCCCATTGCAGTTCCTCTTTTCTGTCGGTAAAACTTACCGTCAAAATAGAAAACATTTCTTTCAAGAATAATTTTCACGGTTTCAAGAATAAATTCTTTAGAAAAGCGATGTTGTACAATGTTTCCAACCAAAATGTTATTGCAGAAATTCCCAAATTCGTGCGGAATACATGTATTTGAATAAACACTTACAACATCAAAACTGATGAGTTCAAAATTTGGATTTACGGTCGTCGGCAAATGATTTAAAAATTCTAGATCGTCCCTTATAAAACTAGGTACTTCACAACATAGTGGTTTAAGTATAATGTTTATAAATTGGCTTAATCGTCGAGTGACGCAATTGGGTCCGCCAACAATAGGACGAAATTTTAAATCATCCGGATTTAAAATGTTTATGCATTCTGTGTGTTTTTCCAGTATTGCGTTTGAGATTACTTCACTTTTATGTACTTTTGGGAATCCATAAAAATAGTTTTCTGTAAATGTAAAATTTGTAATATAATCAATTTCTTTTTTATGTTATTCACCTTCATGTACAATTTAGTTATCATTTTATATGTCTTCTGATCTGCCTTTTTATCCGCTTCTTCATAATACATTCCATCTTTCAACATGTCCAAAATTTTGTCTAATATTCTCGATCTAAAATTACAACAGCATTACCTTTATCTGCCTCTTTAAGTGGGTCTTGTACCGTTTTTGTTTTTGTTTTTGTTTTAACATTTTCTTATAGCTAGATGAAGGTGTTACGGATGCTACAGAGAGCACAAAATCAGGTAGAAAAAATATCCATTTTACCACTCATGTGCACCAAATACATATTTATTTAGTAAATTTAGAATTGTTACTAAACAGAAACAACAATTATATGCAGGTACAACACATTTTCTGAAATTAATTCAGAGTATCCCCGATGTCGTTGGATTACATGATTTCGGCATAATCCTTCCAACTAGTCTTGCTTTTCTTATTTCCTGTTAAGACATACAGATAAACATACTCAACCAAAAACTACCATCAATTACTAAATAATTTCAAATTTGAAAACAATATAAAATTTTGCAGATCAATATAACTGGTGTAAAATGTTACGGACGCTACAGAAAAACCATATCATTACTTTCTCAGTAGGCAACTGCAGATATAGCCACTTCAAGTGTATCATATGTTGTTTCATTTAAGATGATTGATTGATTGATGTTTAACGTCCAGCGAGCAATTTTTCAGCTATATTCAAGACGAGAACATGTTTACAATAAATCAATATGTAGGTTGAAAACGGGGGACGGATAGGCCAATGGCCAAAAAATTTAAACGTCACGGGACTCGAAACAAGGAAAGGTGATGGGTAGGGACGGAGAATTTAGCCAGTGCAACAGGTCTCCTATGGACCACACACCAGGAGCATAATGCTCATAATGAGCTGTTGCACTGGGTTCTTTAACGTGCGAAGAGGGTGGTAATCTCTCAAAATGGGACCTCGGTTTTATTTACGTCTCATCCGAAGCACGGTTTGATTGTGAATTTATACATCCCGCACAACCGACGGGTGCCCCTTCAAGCCGAAGAAGCTCTCGGTCTCATTTCTATACCCCGGGGTTCCCGCGGGGTTGGCCCCTTTTAGAGGACTAGTGCCTCTAGGACGAGGAAACCTGGTGCCTATTCTACCCCCGACACACCCTCTGAAGAGGGGGGGGGGTCATTGAAGAAACCGTTGTAGTGAGTAGGTAAAGCACACATGGAAACAATATAGAACAGTACAAATGTAATAAACTTTAATAGTTCTAACAAATATATAAAACAATAGAACTTTGAAAGATAAAAACTGAGTATCGAAGTCAACAATATAAAATTTTAAAACTGGAAGTATTGTCTGTCATTTGTGCTGTTGCATGTAGTGGACAGCACTGGAGCCGACAGTATATTTTTTATGGCAGATACATTCTCCCAAACACTAGGCCAAACATAAAAACCTCCTTTCTTTTTCATGAAAATGACCTCCACTTCATCCCCATCTAATGCGGGTTATCTGAAAAAAAGGGATAAAATTTATCCAATATATTTAACAAATGTTCCATGGGTAGAATAAGTGTTATTTTTGTGGTTTTAATTGATATACATTGGAACCTCTTTAAAACAAATTTGATACACCTACAGCCAAAAAAAATAAATGTCTGTTTAGGGCTACCCTACCTAGCCTAGTTTTGAGTACCAACCCTAAGGCACTTTGTTCGTATTTTGTCTAGTATTTATTAAAATATGTAGCTTTGTTTCAAAATATGATTATGTTATATTGAATTTCTGTTGTAATGGATGTCGTCATAAAGAGGGTTGACTTGGTTATTGAATTTCCAAATATTTTGATCCCGGTGACACTGAAGACACAAAATTGTCAAATGTTTGTATGTCACATCAGAATCATTTATTCATGTAACTGAATAATATTACTGAAAGTTCAGATTTAAGCTTAAAAGTCTCATTGATCTCCTTTACTCAGTCTTGGGATAACTTAGAAAATTAATGTGATTGTACTATCATCTGCATGGTTATGCAACTAATATATGTGTACCAATGTCTTCGTGTGAAGTAGACTATAGACTACTAACATGAGCCACAAATATCTTCCTTGACCTTTTACCGCAAATTTCAATATGTACGTATTGGTCCACTTGTATGTCTGTGTCTGTTTTTATGTTATTTCTGGAAAAGAATAACTCTTTCTAGAATCTTATTCAAATGAAAACATACATTGTGTTTGTAAGAATCTGTCAACAATCCTGTACATTTTGCACCTGTGTTGCCAATCTTCCTCACAAGTGTTCAAATTTATTTTTTCTCTTTATGTCTATGATGGAATGTAATACAATCTGTGTTACTGATTACATTAAACACTTAAATGAATAAAATATTAGAATGTATGCTCTGAATTTCTATAGATCACTAACATTTTATGGAAAGTAGCCGCAAAAAAAGAAGAAGAAAACAATTACCCATTTTCTGCGGGTTCATTTTGTGTTCCTGTAGTAGCATCCTTTTTCCTTCTCTTATTGGTTTCTTTCACTCCTAAAAAAATTACAACAATCATTAAACAAGGGTGTACAAAAAATTAACACACGCACACACAACTAATTGACATACTGACAGGTGTCTGAGATGATTTTTTTTTGTTAGATAATTAATTTTATAAAATATTTACTTTGAATCAGTCAGTGACTTTCAAGATGAAAAAGAACAATATAAGTTGTTCTGTTATTTGTTTCAGACTGTATAGGCTTGATTTTGTCTTGTATAACATTTACTCTATTTTACTACATTTTGTCAAGAACTTTTTGTATTATACCTTTATCTTTCTTTTCTGAAGATTTTGTTAATTTCTGCTCTTGCAAGTCCTCAACATACTCTTTATTTTCACATTCAAGCAATCCAACACCTCACAAACAACTGGTACAAAAACAGCTGAAATTTCTTGAGTACAGTATATATGGCTCTTTTTGCCATACGCAGTGAAATTGCCTTGTGCCTTTTTACAGTTTCAACCTCTACCTCTGTGCGGTCTGTCTATATTATTTAAAAAAGAGAAACTCTCTTTTTGAGTTTTCTCCTATTTTGACAAGTTTTCATTTAGATATGAGTATGCTTGTGCTGCTGTTCCCAAGACAGCTTTTCCAGACAGTACACGGCTGCAGTAATTTTTGGCAATGGCACCGATACCGTCACACACACTCTTGCCATGAGAAGTTTCAAAGAAATTCCTGCACAGGGGCTTTGGCAAATTACTTAATGAAATATCAGCAAAGGATGCCCTTCCTTTATACTGGGTAGCACATCCATCAGTCCATTGAAAAAGTTCTTGAATGTCAGTGCTTTCAGACAATTTGTTTGACATAAGATTTCTGAAGGCATTAACACTGTGACTGTCGTACTTGGTGTCATTGCTTATACAAATGTAACTATCATAGAGTGTTTTACTATAGATTGATTTTGCCAGTAGTATGCCATGAGAGGGTGGACCGTGACTTGATTTTTGTCAAAAAAGGCATTTTGGACCTCACTTTGGAATTTGCAGTTGTAGTTTTCGCTAGAATCCATAACTGTCATTACTTGACCAGGTTTAAGACTATCTTGACATTGTTTCATCATTTCATGTTGCCATTCCGCCCTAAATACATGTGCAGGATATGTTTCAAGGTCCTTGTTGAGGAAGTTTAACGCATCTCCAAGGCTTGTACTTTTACACACGCAAGGCATACAGCGTTTACAGTTGTAAAGGGCGCTTTAATCGATGTTGGCTAGATTAATATCAATGAATGAGATATTTAGAGTCAGAAAACGGAATGTTTTGTATGAATTGCGTACTGTTTAATAATTTAAGTATGCATTTGTCAGATATCCTATAAATGACTGGAAAAATATGGTTTCTCTAGTAAAACGTAACTTCCTGGACACAGCAAGTGTCTTGAAATAGGTGAAACAATTGTGTCAGTTGCAAAGGGCAATAGAGAAGATGTAGTGTCAATGTTAAATGTGTACATACCAAGATAAAATCACGTGAAACCGATTAATTCTCAAAAGTATAATGAAGAACATTCATCTTTAAGAAAAAAAAATCCATTACGGAGTCATACCTAAGAGGTAAGCAATTTTCATAGTTCTTATAAACTGCAGGTCAGAATATGATGCTCTCCCCCGCCCGGAACTGATTGATATTTTTGGAAGCAATTACAACATATTGTTAAAGAGTGTAATTCTGCTAATTGCTTCAGTATAATTGCTGGTGAAACCACTGCGGTTTCTGCCACCGAGCAAATTTCTTTTTATGTTCGCTATGTAGGTGTAGATCTAGATAGCGAATGGGAGTTGTATGTTAAAGGAAGGGATACTTTCTCTTGGGCTTTCAGAGGCACGCTGAAGAACTGGCCGCTAAGACAATGGAGAAGTTGCAAGAATGCGGAATCATTACACAGGCAATGAGAGGCCAAGGTTACGATGGGGCTGCTAATATGGCCGGTAAATTTTCTGGTATCTGCACACGTGTATTTTCCCAGAAACCTGCTATGCACATTGTCTGAATTTGGCCGTTGTAATTTTTCATCCCCTGATTATCCACGGCCAAGTTCGGTTGAAACCCGATAGGAAACCTGGTGTTGGGTTGGGTGACGTCATACTACTATTAATTGGATGCGCGCGCAACTTTCCATTTGGACGCTGTTGTGCGATCGATCTCGAGTAACTCCCAGCATAGCATTGACCACGAACAGGGGGAGAAAATCTATACATTGTACATTAATATGCTCCTGCTTACTCGATTCAAATCGTGTATGATTTTCTGCTTGTTTAAGACAATTAAAAGTTTGAAAAGTCTCTCCCGTATAGAAACGTAAACACATGTACCATGGTACATACAATGTATTTGGCCCATAAGACGATGATTTTCCCTTCCTCATCGGAGATTGACACAGCAATCAAAAGCAAAATCATAAAAAAGTATTGAAATAAACAAAAACATGTGATCAATGTTAAATTTGAAAATTCAAGTCTAAAATGATCAAAATACAGTAAAGGCCCTCGGGATGATACGGCATATGATACGGATTTTGCCATGTATTATTCTCTATATATAGATTATAACATGGCCATTTCCATATCGGTCCCGGTATCATCGCGAGACTTCCATATCAGCCCACGGCGACAGCCGTAGGCTGATATGGGTCGAGGAATCATACCAGGACCTATATGGAAAAGGCTGTTATAATCTGTTTATCACATTTTTAACCTTGACTGAAATAAATAAATTGTAATAAATGAATTTATGTTTATTCATCAAAATAACAACAAAATAAATAACATATAAAAATCAACAAAATAATTCACCGTATTTATCACAGGTATTAAACATAACTTTTCAATAATTATAAATCAAACTTCCAATTCTTATCATTTGTGTCATAAAAAAATATTGTCACATTTCCCTGTGTATTTGAGTATGGGTATTGTGTTATTCTGGAGTTAGGAAAAATGGGAGCCAAAACGATAACGGTTTGCTTATTAGAGTTATTATTAATAACGTTGACTGGACAGAGTTATTACTGATGAAAATTAGAGTAACTGTTTCATTTGCATAGTTCTCAATAGTCGATAGATGGCTTACATATCAACATTCGCCATCACTAAGATATCTACTGATGGAAGATTGGATACATTTCAATGAATCGGGTTCGTAATCTTGTTTGAATTTCGTTCGCGCTGAAAAAAAAATCTTGCCAGTGGCATGTACATCTCCTCGACTCAAATATATTCAGAATTAGGGAGTTCTCCCACTGTTGATAATCAATCATTGAATATCCTTATGTTACTCTCAGTTTTACGTTTTGTATTGATATTTTTCATCTCCGTTTTATCGGTTTTTTGTAAGATGTTTGCTTACGTGTCACAATGACGTCATCGACGCAGGCCACAATAACCGGTTATTTTCCCCGGGCACTGATATGGATCGGGAATGTCTTCGTTTATCACACATGCAAAACGGTACGTATAACGTACAAATATGTGATCAATGGTTTTATATAGATTCTTGACGTCACAATTTTATATGATTATATTGTATATGGTTTTATATAAATTCTTGACGTCACAATTTTATTATGCAAATATAGCCTTACACTGAGGTCAATGCATGGATTTATAGACCTATAAATAGTGCAACGCCGGCCCTCGGGTGCTCGAGTCGGTCACCGGAGAAAGCGACGTTACATTAAAAGTCGGGAAGTTGCTCAATGAGTGCACAATATTTCACTATAGGATATCGGGATTGGCGAGTTGTGACTTCACCAATCCAAATACGCTACATGGGAAGGGATACACAGAAGAGGGAAGAATCCAATAGTAATTCAATATTTTATTAATCATGTAAACTAAAATCCGGAGAGAATGGATGGAACCACACTGGTCTGGCTGGCCACGGGCATGGTTGGTCTTACTATATATAATCTTATCCGTTAAAACAATTCAACAACCTTTATTCTTAAAGGTTCAACTTATACTCGGGACATTATACAGGATAACATGTAGCAAAACATTAAACAACTTATTCACTCCACAAAGCAACTGTACAGAAATGACGCTACAAGTCCTGCCTTTAATTTAAATACGTCCCAGCATTCATGTAATTTGCACCCAGGATTTCACCAACAATTTACACCTAGAATTTGCACGAACGATTTACACCGACAATTTGCACCACTAACAAAACAAGTAAATGTCACCAGACCACCGTCACCTATCCGGTGATAAATTACATATTACGTACTCTAGCATATACACTCTAAGTCTATCAGAAATTTTTTCCGGTATCCAACTTCTAAACGTTTCAAGCGTCCCTTGAAGATATAAACAATCTATCTTTTTGTTTCGGCTGAGTTCCCACCTTTATACCCACGTTAAACCAATGATTGACGTCGTTACATCCCTCAACCAATCGGCATCACGGAAACAACGTAAAGGGACTTTCCCCCTACGTCATATAT
The DNA here is from genome assembly GCA_002080005.1 of Gigantidas platifrons. Taxonomy (NCBI): domain Eukaryota; kingdom Metazoa; phylum Mollusca; class Bivalvia; order Mytilida; family Modiolidae; genus Gigantidas; species Gigantidas platifrons. Next base: position 844,384 of record MJUT01003643.1, on the reverse strand, counting down.
TAGGTAGGCCATAAACAATAAAGCCATTCGTTTTAATTTCATACCAACTGCTCAATTCTATTGAATTATTTTAGAACAATTATATCAAACTGCCTTCGTAAACCAGGTAGGATTATATTTTAACTGCTAACCGGACTTTATTTGATATGGAAACAAACTGTCACCGGCGGTGACAAATGTAAACAACAACCTCCAGCTGAAATAAAATGTTTTCTAGCTTATCCTCGACATCCACCCGCAAGATTTACATCACCAAACATTTCTACACTCAGGGGGTAGCATACGGATTGCCGACACTCTCTCACAAAAGGTTTTTAGTTAATATTTCAACCGGTTTTCACCTCCGTGAGCGCCGGACCAAGTTTGTTACTTTTATGACCAGTTCATCCAAACCATTCTACAACATTTCACAACTATTCATTGATCAAACTCCAATCATGTAGCTTTCTTATCACTGACAGCCGAGGCGGCACAATTACAGTGACCTATAATATCACACAAGTGGGACAATTCTCCACAACAAAACAACATATGACAGGCACCAGTATTTATAAAAACCAACACAATTCAACTAACAAGAATCCTAAATTATGATTGTCTCACAAACATTTACTCCATAGAGTCATACAACACAAAAATATAGATCAACAACATAAAGGGAGAGGCCGGCTTTACACTGCCCCCTTCCTACAAGATTTGGTTTCCAAATTGAAAGTCTATGTTGGCATTGACCAAGCAGGAACCATACACATTTCAGCATTAACCTCTTGATCTCTTTAGATCAAAAATATAAAATGTATAACGTATCACTTTAATCATGATAATGGGAAAGATGCACCATCACAGTAATCATGCAAAATCAACACATTTTAAATTACTAATTTTAAATATCTGATCATCACATTACAATTCATGTAGATTTACAGTCCATCAACGTGCAGTCACATCCTAGACAGTCGTTTACAACTTTTTCAGAGTCAACGTTCATTTTCAGTATGTACTAAGCCTACAGGCACAGATGTCATTCAATCTTTCTTCTAAGTCCAAAAAGTTTGTAGAACTTGGCTTCGGTTACAATTTCGTTCAAATAGTGATGTTCACGGGGCAGATAGCGCTTTTCGATGCAACAGTTAATTCAAGAGGATTTTAAAATGTGCCGGATCTCTGTCAAAACTGTAGATGTTGCTACACAGACGGACAGGACTGTGTGGACGGAGCATGAGGGCAAATACGGAGGACGGATCTGACCTCATGGTCGGCTTACTGGTTTCAAATTTGACTCCACAAATATTGAGAATAATCATGTTTTCCTGGCAATCTTTCAAATATTGCAGACATGTATCTATCTCTTCCGTAGCAGTCGTAATCATGACATTTCGGGCCTGATCTTCACTAACTTGATTATCGTCACTTGCGATGCTTCTCTCCTTAGTATCTGGCTCGGTTGCCTTCTTTTGGACGATCTCTACGGACCCCGACGACGATGACGAGGAGGAGGTGGATGAAGAAGAACATGACGATCCTGACTTGACGGACCCATGTTCTTTTCTACTTTATTTGCCTTTGACTCTTGTAATGTTTTAACTTCTGTTTCGGACACAGCAAGTTCGATCTCTTGAACTGGTTCCTTCTCCTTCTCTTTCCCGAGATCAAAAGTAGCATTAAGGTTTTCCCCAATCTCACTGGACAAGTCCCTTAGGACGGATTTAATCTTTTGGAACTTCTCCTCCTTTGTTTCCAAAGTCTTGGCTTTCTTATTGACTGGGTGTCCATTTTCTTTCTCTTGACTACTCTCCTCCCTTGCTTTCCTTTTTCCGTCTATCCACTTTCTTGCATCTGCCTTTTCCTTATCTTTCATTATAGTAGTACTGAGGCTAGTCCTCGCACTCCTATCCGACATGGCATAATTTCTTTTAGGTCTGATGGGTACCTCCGTCCCATCTTCAGCAACATGTTTAAGCTTCTTTGCTACCTCCTCCTTGTACTTTTCTAAGGCTTCATCTGCTTCCATTCCTCTCTGACCTGTAATGTTATTGAAACAGATCATATCTGCCTCCTCCACCTTGCATCCGTGCTGAGTGTTTCGACGAGGGTACAGTTTCTTGCAATTGGGGCATTTCCAAGGGACTATGACGCTCCAACACATGCTTCTTTGCACTCCATCTCTTGTCGAAAGACAAGTCATCACAAATGATGCACAGCCACTGGCTCTACAAAATACAATATAAAAACAATCATAAGCACTGCTGTATCTATATGAGCAAACTCACCACTCAATACAAAATGATAATGTAGACGATTAGTGTGTCAGAGAGACAACAACGCAACAAGGGTGTGAAAACCAGCCTAAGGCAACACGATTCGTTTCAAATTCAACTTTCGAATACATGTGTCTATATTTGTTGACTAACAAATATATGAAAAATCTTTTTCACTCACCTATCACCACATTGGTGAACGTTAACCAATATCAATCTTCTTTAAAGAAAATCCTTAACATTTTGCAATTGCATGCAACATTTTAAATCATCAAAATACATATATCTAATAGCAAATAACATTAAATTGGAACCAGACGCACAAAATCTTTGTATACAACTACGATAGAATAAATCGTCTTTGTACAACTACATGTACACCATACATATAAAACAATACATGTTAATTCAACCCAACTGTTGGTATGGTATAAAACAATCTCAGAAAATTGGTGCACCACAATTAATATTAGCACACCTCAAACATATCAAACAGGGTGGACTTCAAGAAAACCAGTTGGGTTTATTTTCACCCTCATACAACTTTAACTTATCATGATGAACAACTTTAGCTCGACTTTTTGAGCTCAACTGTATACGATACAGCACATCATTTAATTTCCCAACAACTACGAACGGTCCATGCCAAGGCCGTTGCAATTTGGGATTCTGACCAACTTTCCGTTTATATTAGTAGTACCAAACCGGATCACCTACATCAAATTTATTTTGTTGAATTTTATGATCGTAAACTTTTATACTATCACTGGACATTTTTTAGCTTTTTGCGAGCAAGGTCATGAACTTCTTTTAATGTTTGTTCAAGTTCCTCAACATAATCTAGGGCGTTATCTGGATTTTTACTTTTTGTTTCAGGTTTGCGGTATGTGAGATCGATCGGCACATTAACATTTCGCCCGAACATCATTTGACATGGGGTTACCCCAGTACTTTCGTGAATAGAGGACCGATAGGCCACCATTAGAAGAGGGATAAATTGATCCCAATCTCTTTGTTGACTTGATACATAAGAAGCTAACATATTCAATATCGTTCGCATATAGCGCTCTGCCATCCCATCAGATTGGGGTCTCATGACAGTTGTACGGGTTTTGTCTATACCAATAAGCTTGCACATTTCTTGAAATAATTTCGACTCGAAATTTGCACCTTGGTCCGAATGCACTTGCATAGGGACTCCGAATAACACAACGAAATCGTTAACAAAAGCTCGGGCTACCGTATCAGCTTCTTGGTTTTTTATAGGCACTGCATGAACAAATTTGGCGAAATAGACACCTATGACTAACAAATATTTATGTCCACTCTCTGAAACTAGTAAAGGACCAAGGATGTCCAAAGCAACTCGTTCAAGAGTTGCACCGACTTGATATTGTCGCATCGGAGCCCTCAGTTTACGGCCAGGAGATTTTCTACTAGAGCAAACATCGCATTTGCGACACCATCGTTCAACAAATTTTCTCAAACCAAGCTAAAAGTAGCGTTCTCTGACTTTACTTAGTGTCTTTTTAACACCTAAATGATCCCACCCATCGCACTATCATGTAGGTGATGCAAAATAGAAGCTTTCAAACTTTCCGGTATAACGATTATCCAGAAAATTTTATCTCCGCTCTCGCTTTCATACTTTTTATACAGAACCCCTGCTTTTAATTTAAAAGAATCTAACCGATTCCAATAATATTTGACTTCAGCAGAGTGTTTGGATACCTCTGACCAATCCGGTTTGATAGAATTTTCTACCCAATGATAAACTAGTTTTAAAACATCGTCATTGTGCTGTTCGTTTCATATATCTAATTTATAAGACAAATCATCATTTTCAGAATTTAGACTGTCATGTTTTGTCTGGTTTAGTTCTCTCTTCACTATAGCCCTGGTTTTTACAGCACTCACTTGTGATTCACACTCGCACCCGATTTTATTAGATAATATGCTACTATTAACATCATGCGATAATGTTCGAATCGACAATGTATTATCAATGCTCGAGTTTATGATTCCCAATGAGCCATGTGGATCGTTTTGCTTCACATGGTGGTTACATTCCGTTGGAATGTCCTCTAATGTGTTTGTATGTACGCACTTACTTGGAGCAAGTGCCTCGTTGTGCATACCACTCAACTCATTTCTCGACTTTCCAACGATACATCTTGCCTGGCTTGATTCCACTGAAGCTACTCGATCTGAGTTTTCAGCAGAAACTAAAACTTCGGATCCTCCAGAGCAACTTTCATTCATCTCCTTCCGGGAACAGTGGGAGCAATTATCGATACACGGCCGGCGGCTAAGACCATCGCCATTCGCGTGTAAACGACCAGCGCGGTGTATTATTGTAAATTGTAAAACTACCTAGCACTTCCAACCAACGGGCCAACTGACCCTCCGGTTCTTTGAAATTCATCAACCACCGGAGTGACCCGTGATCAGTCCGAACAGTGAACTTTCTGGCGTACAAATAGTGATGGAAGTTTTTGATGGCCATGACAATCGCTACGGGTTCTTTCCGAGTGACACAGTAATTAGTCTCACATTTAGAAAACGTTTTACTAAAGTAAGCAATGGGTTTTTCGACATCATTTTGTTTTTGTGATAACACGGCCCCCATCCCAAAGAAACTGGCATCACAGTCCAAGATAAATTCCCCATCATTTTGAGGGTAACCTAACACAGGAGCAGATATTAAAAGCTCTTTCAGGTTACTGAAGGCCTCCTGACCTGCTGCAGTCCAATTAAACTTTTTACCCTTCTCCGTCAATTGATGGAGGGGTTTGGCGACTATCGCAAAATCTTTAACAAAGCGATGGTAATAAGAACAGAAACCTATAAAACTACGTGTTTCTTTGACATTTTTAGGGACGGGCCAATCTCGGACAGCTTTTATTTTTGCATCGTCCGTACTAATGCCGTCTTCTGTCACTTTGTGACCCAAAAAGGTAACTTCATTCTGTG
>MJUT01003643.1:823917-835865 GCA_002080005.1 Gigantidas platifrons | reverse complement strand
ATTTCCGATTCTCAAACAACCATTTGTAAAAAGTATATCAACATTAAATTTATGAAGAAAATATGTCCCTAAAATGGCAGCATCTTTAATTTTAGCGAGTAAAAGCTCGTGCTTACATAATTGATCACCCAACTTTACTTCTAAAAGTACACTCCCAATAAATTCTGAGGCTTCCCCTGTCGCAGTTAAAAGATTCATTCTGACAGGTAAATCTTGGGGCCTTTTCTCTTTAGGAATAGATTCAAAAATATCGTATCTTAAGATCGAAACACAAGCACCACTATCAACAAGCGTGGGGACAGGCACTGAATTAACGGTTAACAGAACAAAACAGCCATTTTCCTGACCCCAAGCTTCATTTGAAATAATAGTATTGGGTATATTTATTGCTGTCGAAAATTGACCCTTGCCCTCGACAAAACTACTTTCAGTTTTGATTCAAATCAGAATTTACAATCTCTGCTGTTCTAACTGATCTGCCCTTTTGCCTGTCAGCCAACCTGAGAGCATTGATAGTCTTGATAGCGAAGCCTAATTTCTGTTTCTGGGATTGCGTCTATAAAGTAGTCCAGTGCTAAAGTGTCCCTAATTAATGCCGTTGTACCTGGGTATGCTCGGCGGGTGAGCTTTTTGATGGACTGAGCCAATTCTGACGAAAGTCTCATTTCTATATCTGACCCGAGATTGTAACTCGGCTCTGAACACTCCCGCTCGATTTATAGAACCGAATCTGTTCTTAAGAACGGAGACCAAACTATCAAAATCACGCCTTACCCTCTCCGTTAATTCATTCAAAATAGCCCTCGCGCTTCCAGACAAACTACTCGCTAAAAGCAGCGCTTTTGACCTAAATTCCAACCATTCAGCTCAGCCAATAAATTGAACTGAGTTATATATTCTTCAAGATCGTCACTCCCATTATAAATTTGTGGCTTTATTTTACATTTTATGTCTGTCCTGTCATGTGAATTATCCCCTCTATCGGCCGAATGACTGTTGTTGCTGTTATTTCCACTATTCGTGTCTTGTCTCAAGGGATAGTATAACCCCCTCCTAATTGGACGAGCGGGAGTGCTCACTGCCGTAGCTTCAATTCTATTTTTAAAATTATCTAATATATCTTTCATTTTATTGGAAAAGTCGGACATACAATCGTCCATCATTCCCTCCATTCTTTCCGCCCTTGCTATTTGTTCACCTTGGTTATCATTTGACAAATCTACATTGTTTGGTAGCGTTTCTTCTTGGTCTTCCCGACCGTTAGAACTCGGGCGGAAACAAACTTCAGAATCGTCCATTTCTGGCTTTCAAATTTTTAAACAACTATTTAAATTATTTACTGACACAACATAAATTGACTCTAGAAACAAACAAATCCCACCGCTGCCACCATAAATGCAACGCCGGCCCTCGGGTGCTAGAGTCGGTCACTGGAGAAAGCGACGTTACATTACAAGTCGGGAAGTTGCTCAATGAGTGCACAATATTTCACTATAGGATATCGGGATTGGTGAGTTATGACTTCACCAATCCAAATACGCTACAGGGGAAGGGATACACAGAAGAGGGAAGAATCCAATAGTAATTCAATATTTTATTAATCATGTAAACTAAAATCGGGAGAGAATGGCTGGAGCGACACTGGTCTGGCTGGCCACGGGCATGGTTGGTCTTACTATATATAATCTTATCCGTTAAAACAATTCAACAACCTTTATTCTTAAAGGTTCAACTTATACTCGGGACATTATACAGGGACAACATGTAGCAAAACATTAAACAGCTTATTCACTCCACAAAGCAACTGTACAGACATGACCCTACAAGTCCTGCCTTTAATTTAAATACGTCCCAGCATTCATGTAATTTGCACCCAGGATTGCACCAACAATTTACACCTAGAATTTGCACGAACGATTTACACCGACAATTTGCACCACAACCACTAACAAAACAAGTAAATGTCACCAGACCACCGTCACCTATCCGGTGATAAATTACATACTACGTACTCTAGCATATACACTCTGTCTATCAGACATTTTTTCCGGTATCCAACTTCTAAAGGTTTCAAGCGTTCCTTGAAGATATAAACAATCTATCTTTTTGTTTCGGCTGAGTTCCCGCCTTTATACCCACGTTGAACCAACGACTGACGTCGTTACATCCCTCAACCAATCAGCATTACGGAAACAACGTAAAGGGACTTTCCCCCTACGTCATATATTAGGTAGGCCATTTTGTCAACAATTGACGTTCATAAACAATAAAGCCATTCGTTTTAATTTCACACCAACTGCTCAATTCTATTGAATTATTTTAGAACAATTATATCAATCTGACTTCGTAAACCAGGTAGGATTATATTTTAACTGCTAACAGGACTTTATTTGATAAGCACCGGCTTATTTGATATGGAAACAAACTGTCACCGGCGGTGACAAATGTTAACAACAACCTCCAGCTGAAATAAAATGTTTTCTAGCTTATCATCGACATGCACCCGCAAGATTTACATCACCAAACATTTCTACACTCAGGGGGTAACATACGGATTGCCGACAATCTCTCACAAAAGGTTTTTAGTCAATATTTCAACCGGTTTTCACCTCCGTGAGTGCCGGACCAAGTTTGTTACTTTTATGACCAGTTCATCCAAGCCATTCTACAACATTTCACAACTATTCATTGATCAAACTCCAATCATGTAGCTTTCTTACCACTGGCAGCCGGGGCGGCACAATTACAGTGACCTATAATATCACACAAGTGGGACAATTCTCCACAACAAAACAACATATGACAGGCACCAGTATTTATAAAAACCAACACAATTCAACTAACAAGAATCCTAAATTATGATCGTCTCACAAACATTTACTCCATAGAGTCATACAACACAAAAATATAGATCAACAACAAAACGGGGGATGCCGGCATTACAATATATATTGACCGAGGTCGATATATATTTTTAGGTCTATAAATCCATGTATTGATCGAAATGATAGGTTATAATTATTTTATCATTTTTCAATACTATTATTTAAGGATGTAGACCTGGGTTAGCCTAAAATTTTCCCATCATTCATTTTTTTTTTTAATTTGCATCATGAAATAGTTATGTCTAGATACATTATCTGCCAAAGTTTCAAAAAATTTCACCGTGCCGTTTTCTCCATAGCACATCCTAAATCTAGCAATTGTATGGGTATTCTTGACGCCAGATGGTAATACTAGTTTCGGAAGATTCTAATAGATATGCACATTTATTTCTGATTGAATGGGAATATTTTGGCTTTAATACACTTGAGAGTGTTGTTGTGGAATAAATATGAAATATCTAGCATATCTGAATATTCTGTTTGGAGATAATCACGTGCAAAACAGTGGAAACGGCAAAAAAGGGGGGAAGCCCTAAGGACCACCTTGATAGTAAAAATCGGATTAAAAAAACTCCTGTCAATTAATTTCCACCAAAAAATGTCACACTGAAGAATAGACATATAGACATCATTGCACCAAATTTTACAAACTTTTACCGTCAGATTTTTAAAATATTTAAATTTATGTTTTTCATGGATGGCACCCAGAACAAAATGAAAATTGTCGAGGAAATTTATCACACACCCATCCTTTGCTAATTTCTTTGTTTGTGAGATAAAAAAATAACTAGTTACCAATAACAAAAAGCTTTTGAATTCTTATAATTGACACAGTCGATATCCAAATTACCAAATGACTGCATTTGTCTTTTTTATTTGAATGTCAGCTTGGGAGGGGGAGTGGTGTTCGAGGGTGACTACTTGATTAATTCATTAAAAAAAAAAAAACACAGACAGCCATGTAGCTGTATTGTTAAATTCCTTCAAATTCTGTGCTCCAGTTGTATTCGTTTGTATCTGGTTTATTCTTTAGTTGTCTTAGGAGAAGGGGGCGGCGGTATAAGAGAGGATCAGATATTACAATTTGTTTTCCCAAACATAGCTTTCTATTTTTTTACTACCATAAAATGAATTTGCTCTATAGTTTCATAATATCTAAGGTTCTGGTGTATATATTTAATTATTTTTTTGGACAAACCCTTGAAATTCAATAGAAAAAGGTTGTCACCCAAATTGTATTACATTTATGGCATTTTTGACAAAATATTTCGATGAACATTTTTTCTAGAAAGAGATATTTCAATGATATCTTGTTGGCATCGGCATATAATAATAACACACTGCCTGACACTGGCATAAGCAGCAATAAGATATAAAAATACAAGGAGCACAGCTATGGAAAGGTAAAAGGAAAAGGAGTCATTTATTTAACTGGCCGTATCCAATGTAAACAATCTTTGTCACCAAGAAGCTTGGAATTGAGGGGGAATTTTCAAACGCACAGATGATCATATATTTGAGAAGACACTGAAAATAGAGTTATCTCCCATACCCTAGGCCTACACCCTTAAATATTAATTTTTTTAAATTTTTTAAACTTTTTTAAAATTTTATCATTTTGAAATTTTTTGGAAATTTTAGAAATTTGTTGAAATTTTGGAAAATACATTGATAATCGTGTATAGCACGGATGTTTCTAAAAATAAATTTGTATATTGCATGGGTGTTACTATAATTAGTAACATCCGTGCTATACCACTTTTTATAGGACGTCATGTGACCCATTTTCAGCCAATCAACGTTTCCAAATAATATACATAAATGATTATATAGTATGGTTTTATATAAATTCTACGTCACAATTTTATATGATTATAAAGTAAGATGTGGTGAAAAAATTAAAGTTTGCATTTTAAATCAATTCTTAAGAGAAATGGCATCGTTTCAAGGTAACCAACTCATACAGTGAGTATTTGCTATTAACACCGACTGAGCGATTATGTCATTATGTTAAACTGTAGTGCTAGCTCACTGGAATAGGAGTCCCAGGGTAGACATACCGCTCCACCCGGATACATTATCCCGATTCCAAGCCAATGAGCTTTTGTTTTTACTCTATGATGTTGATAATTCATGAAAATCGGCTATAATGAATGACTTCATGAGAATGTTATGAAAATAAGTGGTTTTATATGAGATATGTAGGGAAGATGGCGGAAACGGACTCACTTTTGTCCACATACTGCTATATGTTAGCTAAGTCATACCTGTATACATATCTAACTAAACGTGTTAGTCTAGTACATTATACCATCGAAAAGCACTCATTTTACCACGATATATGTGAGAAATGCTAATTTGTTGTTAAACTACAACCACGCACACACGGTTGTATCCAGCACACCTTGTCACAGATTGGAGGCAAACTCACAATTCCTAACGGTGGTTGAACCTCAATAGAGGTTAGTGTGGTAGATCGTGGGTTCTGGAGCCTGTATCTTGTCAAACAAAAGACTATGACATTGGTTGTTGCTCCTTTTCCGCTAAGCACGATGCTTTAAGAAGTAAGATCCAATAATGTGTCCGAGTAGAGCGACATGTCTACCTGGTCTGTTCTTTCAGTAAACTAGCACTATAAATATCCAGTTAATCTTGTAGGTCTAGTACAAAGTGAACGTCATCGTCATTTCTTCGAATGTAACATCTTCTCGCCATGACTTAGCTGACAAATTGTTGATTTGACGTTTAACAACAATCTCACAGTCAGTCACTAATGGTGATAGATAATTAGACTTTCAACATATTATACATAAGAAATGGTTTATTTTATTTTATTTTTTTATCTTTAACGCCACTTTCAGCAATATTTCAGCTATATCATGGCAACCAATTTTCGTGGAGACGCGAAGCGGAGCAAGTAAAACCACTGTGTAGCATCACCACCGGATATATGTACCTCGTGAAGTCATGTAAGGTCAAATTCTACTTACATGTATTTTCATTATATTCTACGTTTTGCTGAGAGCTGAAGTTTTGTGATATTGATTCCTAATAATGTAGCTACTATTCAAGGCTGATTATGATCCGTAATTGGCTTTCTCTCTCTTCAAATCGTCAGAATTGGACCAGGTGGTATCTGTTCAAAGAAGCATGTGACGAGTTCAAAGTTGTAAAAAACACGTTTATCCTTCAACTATTCATTTGACGTTTTTGTAGAACAAAGTTTTATCATATTTAAGCTTGAAAAACACTGTATTTCGAATAAACAAAGAAAAGAAATCCAATAAAGTTCAACTACACTCTCCATGGACATTCACTTGAACATGTCACCTCAGCAAAATATCTCGGCTGTACAATAACATCTGATCTAAAATGGGGACCGCACATCAACAACATTTGCAACGAAGCGAACTCTACCATTGGCTTCCTCAAGAGAAATCTGAATATTGCCAACAAATCAGTCAAAGAAAGGGCTTATCAGTCACTAGTGAGACCATCAGTAGAATATTCTAGTGCAGTATGGGATCCACATCATCAACAGGATAAACAACGCCTATAAATGATACAAAGAAGAGCTGCAAGATACGTCACTAACAGATACCACAACACCTCATCTGTTAGTGATATGCTCGATCAGCTTATGGAAAGCCGAAGAACAAACTCCAAGCTTACTATGATGTATAAAATGACGAAAAATCTAACAAATGTTGACACTAGTGACAAACTTGTACCACTCCAAAGAAACACCCTGGCATTCAGCATTCCATCAAGCAAAACATCCATACGGAAGGAATCATTCTATCCAAGAACCACTAAGGATTGGAATGCTCTAAAGGACGCCAGTGTTGGGGCACCGAGTCTTGAAGCTTTCAAGGCTTGCCTCCGTCAGTAAGCTGCCAGTGCCGTTTTTAACCTCACTGTAAATACTCCGCACACATTGTAGTTTTTACATGCGCACACCCAAAGTGGCAGAATAGTCAATCAGATGACGGAGGCCGCTCAACGGAAGAGGAAGAAGAAGAAACTGTTTTCACACAGAAATTCATGTAAATAAAGCGACATCGCTGTACGGAAAATCGAAAAGTATCTATTCCCCGTACAGTAAATAACTATTCGCCGTACAATTTATCCACTTTATAAATGTATATTTGTCATTGCCCCTTGAGGGACCTTAATTGGAATAACATATTGGTATTTGGTATACTATATAAATCCTTGAACTGAATAAAAATCACAATCAAGGATTTATATAGTAGGATCAAGGATTTATATAGTAGTGTAACGTTTTTATATTATCGTGATACTTATTTTGATATTATTTTTACGTTGTTCTAGTGAAAGTCAATAAGTCATTCATATTTCATCATCAATATTTAAAAGGCCACTAGTATTTCATAGAATTCTTTGTAATTAGGTCATTTGCCCTGTTTGCCCTATATAAATAAGTCATTTGCCCTATATTATTAGGTCATAGGCCCTGTTGTGCCCTGTTAAACTGGTGCCCTAGGACCCTGAAATATGATGAATTAGCATTTATTAACTATAGTAGGGCATATTATTTCTTTGTTCATAGTAGGGCTCGACTAGGGCAAATCGATGGATATAAAAGGAGAGAGAGAGAGGTTAGGAGAGAGCGGTGCAGAGATTGATACGTATAAGTTGTTGGGAGTTATATTGTTGAGCCTGAGAGCGGTTGTATATTTTGTTACTGTTATTTGCTATGCAGTTTTTATTAATACAGTGTTAAACTTTATTATCGACTTTGTGTCTCACTTCTCAAACAAGACTTTGTTCAGACTACACCAGGATCCAGATTAACAGGATATTGATTAATCAGACATCTAGATATCCTTATTTTATGTAACAAGGAATTCCCTCCTTATTGGAGACGCTATTCGGGTGGATTGATATTAGTGAGTCTTAAAGGTGTATCACTGGGCGTTCGTCGTTTAAGGTGTCACGGGCATTTGTCATCCAGGTTGAAGTTCTTGGTTTGATCGTCATTTGTCAACAGCAGAGTGATATCAATAAGACAACTGTGACTCTCAACCCGTGCGTCCTATAATACACTTTGCTTCTACATCACGGATTCTTCCTTCTCCCCCTTTTTTCCCCCGTTATTGTTACAGTAGGATACTATATAAATCCTTGTCACAATCAGATAAAAAAAAATGAATTTCATCTTTAGCATAATTTTCTTTACAAAATATACATTTCCGTTTCATTTATTATACATTAAGTATGTTTAAAGAATGTCTATCAAGCCGAGTAGAATGGCTAAAACATGTGAATGATAAATTTGTATTTCCCGCGCCTTGTCATTTCTCTCATAGCTACCGTAAACTGATTTTTCGGATTTAACGAACTTAGCGAGAAGAAATAAATAAATAAAACAAATCTCTTGTCTGAAAGAATTTTCATGTCGTACTATAATTCATAATGAGCATGGATTGGGGACAAAAAAAGGCGAGAACAGCAATATTTATTAAATGTTTTAGGGAAAATTAATAATTTCCTTTTATAAATTGCATTGTGATTTATCTATTTACCTAACATCAACAAACAAGTTTGCGTTTGCAAAGGTCGAAATCACAGTGGACGAAATGCCCTCAAAAGGAGTGAAGTCATTTAGATGCAAACAAGAAAAACAAAAAATGATAGATAGATTGATGAAAAAGTGCCACTGTAATTTTCCTTTACAAATATATTGAGTACTATAAACTATCAGAAATAAGTCTGAAGAGAATCCATACGAAAAAAGGGGGGATGCATCACAAAACGATTCACAATCACGGTGACGCAGGCATGATTTCTTTGAGATTATTCTTCAGAAGATATGTTCTACTCTGTATCTCCTAGACCCAGACTGGATATACAGAGTCGGAATTGTAGCCTCAACGAGATCAGCATCCTGCTTGTTGGAAATAAAAAAAATAATGAAATCTATATACGAAAACTAGTTAACATTTTAATATGATACATGTATACTGGGTTTACCTCATTCCGATGGTCTTACGGAAACACACCTTGTAAAATATACGATACCTATCGTTTGAATGAATCTGTATTCATACAAACATATTATGCTATGAACTAATAAAAAATAATAATATCCTTTTAAAACAGGAGTTTTAACCTTGTGTTCAAGTTATCGATTGTTGACAGTTCTCCGATGGGACCTTTTTTACCTTAACCTCGTTCCGATGTACTGGGAATTCCCTGTTATGTAGAGCCATTGGGGCTAATATGCTTGACTGCTTTGGCGGGTTATTTATATCAGATATATTTGAACCAAATAAAAGATTTTTTTATTATTTTAAAAATTCTGTATAACACACTTAGATGGAAAAAAGATTTAAATGTAAAAAAACAACAATTGATTTTTTTTTTAATTGTTTGGGATTAAATTTTATGCACGTTTTGGCAATTTTCATTTTAAATATCACATATTTTAGGAGTTGGAAGAAACATATGATGGTATAATTCCAAAAAACAACGCTTGATCTTTTTTTCTAAGTTGTTCACTCATGCCGTATATTGCTTTAATTCCAGTCGTATTATCGAAAAACAACAAAATTCTCATAATTATTAATCTGATTTTCCATAGTATTTTCTTGCGCACAACCGTAATTGCAACTTTATTGTCATTGGTAACTAGGAAGCTGGATATCAGACGAACACAAAACAGTGTTCACATGTTCAATAAACGATATCTGAGTTGGTTTTTAAGATTGATCAAATGAGATGTCATATAAGGGTGAAGGAGAAGTTGAGATTTATTATTATATATAATAAAACGGCAAAAGCTTACCTGAAATGCAAGCATTTCCAAAAAGTAGGTGATGTCAACAAAGCGTGTCGTCAGTGAAATGTGACCTGCATCCTCGGACCGGCGACGGAGGTACGCAAATCACAAAAAGAAAATACCTCAGAACGAGGTATAACACGGAATGAGGTGAAGACAGTATATGGGCTATGCTATAGTAGTATAGAGACAGAAGATTCTATCTAACTTTTTTTCATGGTTGAAACTAATCAAATGGTGTGCAATAGCATATATAAATCTTTGAAGAATGCAATGTTGCTGATTGCGATGATATTTTATCCTGAGACATCGAGTATTATAAGCTATTTCAGGCCAGTAAAGGAGATCTGCACTTATACAGTTAGCATAGGTCGATAAGATACATTGTAGTTATAAACCTGCTACACCAATTAGAGGAATATATTTGTTACACTGTCACTGATGAATAGAATTTCCAGTGTAATGAGGGTAGTGAAAGAGCTCCTTTCCTAGTTCAGGGTTAAGATTTTGACATCGAACATGACAATTGTTACAAATTTAAAGCTAGTGCAAATTTTGTACACATTACTACAGTACAGTCAGAGACATAGCATGATAAATCACTCTTCTTTGTGATACTGATACATCATTTGGTCTGTTGCAGCTACCGGTATTTACTTATTTTGATAGTAAGCAACACTCTAAATGTAAAATAAATTTTGAAGATATCTTTAATAGAATAAAAGACATCAAAATCATTAAGACGGGTGATACGTCTATCACAGTGATTTATAGCGCTATGTCTCTGACTGTACTGTAGAAACATAGAACATCAGAACATTGTATCCAGGATATACAATGTATACATATGTAATGGAGAAACATGTCAGCATTTCACCAGAACCATGAACTCATTTTCAGTAACCTTGTCTGTTAGTTAAGGCATTTTGTCTAAATATTTCATTCTTGTGATTACATATCACTCATCAACTATTAACATAATATGGCTTGTCCTTGACCTAATTTTCATGTAAACTGCATCGGTGGTGTAATGGATATCATTATAGTCTCGAGTGCAGGAGATCGTGGGTTCAAGCCCTGACCAGGTTAAACTTATCATTTGCTGCTTCTCCACTTACCACACAGCTTTGAGTACAAATGTAGTTAAAACAAAGCCTGGTTGTTTAAGAATCGGCATAATGTGTCGTATTAGAGCTAAGTCTACATTTTGTACTTAAAATCCAATTAAGTGTGTTGGTCTAGTACAAAGTGGACATCATCATTTCATTTTTAATAACTTGTTCCCTGTATCATATAGCTGAAAAATTCCTCAATTAGCGTTAAACAACATTCGCTCACTCGCTCATTTTTATGAACCAGACAATGATGGTCTGCACTTGACTTCGTTATAAGTTATTAACATTTAAATTATCTCATAAAAAAAAATATCTGAACTTTATTTTGCCTTTGTAATCTGTTGAATAAACAAATTTCATTTCATTTGAGCTCTGACATCAAACACTTGTGTTGTGGGGCCCGGGTGGCTCAATGAGTTAGGTCGCTGGATCTAACAACTCATACAAGCCTATCACCAATATGGCGTGGGTTCGCGCCCGGTTTTGTAAATTACAAAAAAGGGTACACTCGACTCGCAACCGCAAGTGATAAAGTTTACCAGTTGCTTGCCCATGGTCGGTGGTTCTCTCCGGGTACTCCGGCTTCCTCCACCACTAAAACTGGTCGCCATGATATAGCTCAAATATAAACACCAAAAATCAATCAATCAAACACTTGTGTTAGACTGTTTTTCTTATTGTGTTTTGTGTGTGTCGTACCAAGTATGACCTTATACAAAAGTTTTATTTTACAGTCAGTAGGCTAGAGATAGAAAAATTACTGGAGATGCAGAGGAAATTAAGTGGCCGAGGATATAAGATTGACAGAACACGATTCAGAGATCTTCTCCATAATACATTTGCTATCACAGAAGACTTTATAATGGATAGAGGTATAGAAAATAAAATATTTTGGCAATTCATTTTCGTCTGTCAATTTGCCAAAGAATTACAATATTAAAAACGTAGATATTAGATTTAGTGTGCACGACACGTTTGTGGTATAATCTTCATCAGGTACCCTCAAAATGGAAAGATTGGAAATCAAATTAATTTAAAAGTGTTCGGGGGAATAAAACCAGTATACAATAGGTGTATTAATAGTGAGGTGCTACCTTTAAAAAAATGTTTGTTACATTTACGATTTTTTTTGGGGGGGGGGGG
>MJUT01003643.1:807210-823901 GCA_002080005.1 Gigantidas platifrons | reverse complement strand
TCGTATGGTAGTTGGATTTATAACTACCTGTCCCATGCAATCAGTGCCTATCATCACTAACATTGTGAGTTCAAATCCTGCTCAGGCGATGTGTACTGGATACAAAATTTTGTGATAAAGTTTATCTGTGACTTGCTGCAGGTCAGTGGTTTTCTCCAGGTAATGCAATTTCCTCCACCTGTAAAACTGATTGCCAGGATATAACTGAAATATTGTTGAAAGTGATGTTAGATACCATAACTCCTGTCTTCTTAGTTTGTATACTGGTTACATACTCAACAGAGAGTCTCTGGTTAATGTTGTTGAATTCCAAGATCCAACAGTCCTGACAACACTGATAATCATATGAGTTTGTACCGAGATGCCCACCGCAAGTGTTACTGATCATCATATGAGTTTGTACCGAGATGCCCACCGCAAGTGTTACTGATCATCATATGAGTTTGTACCGAGATACCCACCGCAAGTGTTACTGATCATCATATGAGTTTGTACCGAGATGCCCACAGCAAGTGTTTATAAGCATTGTTTTCCACCTTGTTTGTTCATTAGAGTCGTCTGGACTAATAATAGTAATAAGTTTCGTAGCTGAAAATATTGATGAAAGTGATCATAAACATTCAGTAAAGAAAACCTACTCAATAATTTATGTGAATAAAACCAAGAATTGTTTTTTAAAAAGTGTAGTTGAAAATTAAATATAGGGGTCATTACACACTCATTGTAGGTTGTGGTTTATGCTCATTGTTGAATACCCTACTGTGACTGTGAAATGTAGAACAGCAATAAAAGTGCTGTGTCTAAGTGTGATGTTGAATGAATAGTATCTCGTGTTCATTTACATCCATATCCTTCCTTCACCATGATATAGCTGAAATATTGCTGAAAGTGGCGTTAAGCACCAAAAATCAATCAATCAATCAAATTTTCTTATATTGCATGTCCTATCACTATGAAATAGGTTTAAAATACTAAACTCTCCATCAAATTTTCTATTTCCATAAAACTATATTGGTGGTGTAATAAATTGTTAGCCTGATTTTGTAAGATTGCTGATTCAAGCCATAGTCAGGTCAAACCAAATATTATTAAATTGGTATTTGCTGCTTCTCCTCTAAGCATCCATAATTAAGTAGCAAGAGCAAAGACTGGTTGGCAACATGTCTGTGAGCTAGAATTACCTTAGATACGATAACGTAACCCTCATTCCGCTTGTGCTCCATTTAGGGTTACGAATCGATCTCATTCAACGTATGGGAGCAAATTAAAATTTTCGTTCCGTGAATATTTCAATTTTCTTTTTGCATATATGGCCATATCTTATTATTCCCAACAATTTTTAAGTAATGGGGATACGAAATAAGTGTTACAATCCCTGTTTCTATCTTCAAGACCGGTTTCGTATTTGAAAATTGTTACTTGTCCACCATAACACCCTACATAGACTCTCGCGATGGCCGGAGCCTATCCATATGCCAAATATGGAAAACTGTTACTATGAAAAAGTCGAATTTACTATAAAATTGATCCAAATAAGGATATCTCAAAAACGAGGCAAGTGCACGTGAACTAGCAACTTGTAAACAAAATGTCAGACAGAAAGAAGATTGCTTGCCCATGGTCNGTGGTTCTCTCCGGGTACTCCGACTTCTTTCACCACTAAAACTGGTTGCCATGATATAGCTGAAATATTGCTGAAAGTGGCATTAAGCACCAAAAATCAATCAATCAATCAAATTTTCTTATATTGCATGTCCTATCACTATGAAATAGGTTTAGAATACTTAACTCTCCATAAAATTTTCTATTTCCATAAACCTATATTGGTGGTGTAATAAATTGTTAGCCTGATTTTGTAAGATTGCTGATTCAAGCCATGGCCATGTCAAACCAAATATTATTAAATTGGTATTTGCTGCTTCTCCTCTAAGCATCCATAATTAAGTAGCAAGAGCAAAGACTGGTTGGCAACATGTCTGTGAGCTAGAATTACCTATCAAAATCCAACTAAGCATGTTGATCTAGTTCAAAGCGGACATCATTTATATCTCATCGAAATGCAACTTGTTTTTGCCATGATATCATGGCTGACAAATTGCTCACTTGGCGCTAAACCACAATCTTTCACTTGATTTCCATAATCAACCACCAGAGGACCTGGATGGCTCAATGAGTTAGGTAGTTGGATTACCTAACAACTCATACAAGCCTATCACCAATACGATGTGAGTTCGTGCCCGGTTTTGTAAATTACAAAAAAGAGTGCACTCGATTCGCAGCCGTAAGTGATAAAGTTTACCAGTTACTTGCCCATGGTGGGTGGTTCTCTCCGGATACTCCAGCTTCTTCCACCACTAAAGCTGGTCGCCATGATATAGCTGAAATTACTATATTGCTGAAAATGGCATTAAAACATCAAAAATCAAGTTAATCAACCACCACTCTATTCCCTTAATTTTGAATAAATTTGTTGTTGTGATCATATGGCAGTTGGATTTATAACTACCTGTGCCTATCATCACTAAAGTTGTGAGGTTGAATCCCTCTCATGGCGAGGTGTACTTGATACAACATTATGTGATAAAGTTTGTCTGTGAGTTGTGGCAAGTAACCACTAAACCTGTACATTTATATGATCTTTTTCAGTTTTCAAGGCATTTGATAAGGACAATGATTCACATTTAAATGAAGAGGAGTGGGTTTTAGGGATGTCAGTTTTCCTTAGAGGTACACTAGAAGAATGTTGTAAATGTAAGTACATTTGTAGTTTTCAGTGAAAAGATGACAAACGATATATCAACAGTCTTTTGAATACATAATAGTGTTTTCCCTAAACAAATTTAGTGCTCTCTGATTACACAAATGCAATGCCTTATTCATTGTCTGGTGTAAACATTACATAATATTAAAAGGAGATTTTCATATCTGGGCTCATCATGTAAAATACTACCTCACGATGGAGAATTATTATATACAAATGTAGCTGTCAGTTAATTGGCATGTTTCTGTTATTGAAAATGTAGTGACAAATGACTGAACGAGTTGTAAAATTATATTTATAGATATTGCATATATGGTCAGGCCTAAATTAAAATATTGTTTGTTTCCCCTTTGCGACCGACTCGCCGAAATCGGCGCGACTGAAAAAATTTTACAGCCCGTTCCGTGATTATTATTTTTTATTTATTTATTTTTTTGCGATTTCCAGAATTATATTTATAGATATTGCNTATATGGTCATGAACTATTGTTAATCTAACATTACAAATATTTTACAGAATAATTGCACTCATAATAAGACATGTACATTTAATGTAATTATGTCTCCCCTTCGAACGAAGGGAGACATTGTTTTAGTCTGATTTTTTCTTCTGCTTCTTCTCAGCGAAGCTTGTCCAGACCATAACTTTTTTGTCTTTCCGGATAGGTCAATTATATTTGGTATGTGGGTGCATGACAATAAGGCGGTGTGTCGCATACCGTAATGACCTTCATGGGACCTTGACCTTTGACCTCAATGTCAAATAATTGTTTTTTAACTAGTATTTTCTTGTCCGGGACATAACATTTTTGTCTTTCAAGATAGGTCAATGATATTTGGTATGTGGGTGCATGACCATAAAGTGGTGTGTTGCGTACCATAATGACCTTCGTGGAATCTTGACCTTTGACATCAAGGTCAAATAATTGTTTTTAAATAGTATCATTCAACTCATAATGTGTAACTTATTGTTGTACAGATGGCTGCATTAAGGGGAGACATAAGTTTTAAGTATCTAAAACAGTTCTTCCTAGTCTTATTGTTGAAATAGGGGCAGTTGTGACCATATGGTACAGTAGTTGGAGTTGTACTTGATACAACTTTATGTACAAATGTAATAGAGTTTGTTTGTAACTTTTGACAGGTCTTCTGGTTTGCTCCACCAATAAAACTAACCGCCGCAATATAACAGAAATTGGAAGTGGTGTTAAACACCATATCCATTATGCCACAAATGAAATGTTTGATTGGACTTTTACTCATTTAAGACAGCTTCACGCAGGAAACCTCCATTGATGAAATTAAAGTTTGACTGTACATCATAATGTATAAAAGTCAATTAACACCTACAAGAAATGAATGTAACATCTTACGATAGATTGATTATTCCTTAATAATTTAATTTCATTTGAATATTTCAATCTGATTGGCTAATCCGTCTGGAGAAAATTTTGGTTATACTCGATAACCTGGGTTGGTATGATAAGGTATCGTGACGTCACGAACGTGTTCATCTGCCAACGACAAATTCATATAGTCACATGGCATAATCGTAATTAAATTTGAGAAATCATTAAATTTTGTTGTAAAAATTAAATTATAAGGAATATTTGAAATTGTTGAACAGGTTATACTTGCATAACCTGGTTTGGGTCAGTTTACTTTTTTCATAAACCGCTTCGCGGTTTATTATGCATAAACTGACCCAAGCCAGGTTATATCGTATAACCTGTTCAACAATTTGTTCAGCGAGAGTTTTTTTTTTATATATATACAGGACAAAACTTATAGGATATGATATAGGAGAACAGGGACAGCCTTAAGCCAATATGGTTGTTTTGAATCATGTCAATTCGGAACACGTTCCGCCTTTTTCGTGTCTTGACGTCTGAAGTGTTCGGCAGACGACTTCCGGTGTGTCACTAGTACTGTGACAATGTCAGCATATCATAGTCTTAGATGCGGTAGTTTATAAGTAATTGTAATATGAAGACGCCAAGGAAACGGCTGAATAAATACTGGTGTTCGGTACCCCACTCACTATCTGTCTGATATCAGAAATATATACATAAAGGCAGATCGTTTTCCTTTCATAATGCTGACAGCCGTAAATAAAGATAGAAAAGAAATTTAATTTTAAAGAAGTAATTGTCTCTGCATTCAACTCTTCGATACAAATAAAATAGTTTAATTGATATCTGTATCTTACAGAAAATGTTAAGATTTTTTAAGTTGAGGATCGAGCGTTAAAACGGCACATATCGATTGAAAAAAATTGTTGTGTACATTGACACCGGAAGTCCAGTGCTGTACATTCCATCGAAATCACGTGATCTGGCGGACGTAAATAACAAAATTTTGACGGAATGGAAATGATTCAAAACAACCGTATTGGACTGATTGTTTCCAATTGGTCCCCACGCTAGAGTTATCTACTCTCTGTTGTTGAAGTACACGCACTAACACACTGCAGGTTTTACAGAAAACAACATTGGGCATCGCACCTCCTAAGGCCTTCCCTGTATAGAAAACACTATTATAATAGAATTGACATGTTGGCCTCTCATTATAAGGTTTATTATGTCTACCTAAGGACTAGCCATCATATCTGTCATAAATCTTGTGAAGCTCTAGTACTTGACTAATAATCTTTATTTTATTATGTGCTATTATATTATTATTTCAGATTGTTTTGATGTTTATGATATGAATAGTGATGGTTACATATCGAGAGAAGAAATGTTTCATCTTCTAAAACAGAGTTTAGTTGTGGTAAGAAAGGTTTTTATCCTGCACTGGTTCTATTTGAACAGTCAGTTTGCATTGACTGGATAACGTTTTGTTATATAAGGTCACTGACCAAGATATTGCTATTATGGTACCTGATTTTTACAAATGGTAGCAGTACAAGCACAGATTTCACAGAGGCCACCATTGAATATGCTAGTTCGTGCAATTTTCAGATAATTTTGTACTTGTTTTGGACTTTTATACACTACAGGAAAAACACAATATACATACATTGTTGATCAATATGAAATTTATTTACACTCTCTGCGAATCATGCCAGAAGGCTTTTTTCCTGTTTATAAAGCTTGTACAAATAACGTTTATTTTTGTCGACAATATATGCATATTGTATTATTTTACTATTAATCTATTAAAATAAATCCTGTAAAATAGTCTGGTTTAATAATTGAGCTTTAATTTCCTTTTATTCATTTACAAAATAGTTCTTTTGATATGATATGTAGGCCTTACTTTACATTAAGTCTCCCAGGGTGTCATCTACCGAGTAAACAGTCCTTCTGTACTAACCTGGTTTATTATTAGATAAGTTTATTATCATAATTTACAGTTCCTAAATAATGTAATGTATCGTAATAATGTAACTATGTAATTTATCGTAATAATGTAACTACATATTACTAAAACTAAGGTTCGCCTCCCTCAGGCATAGTCAACCTTAGCCAGTTTGGCTATGCTGTGTATTCCCTTTGGTTTTCTTGCTCACAAAGATTTTAAGATTATTTGACTTTAAGCATAAAGAAACGTGTCATGCACAATAAATTTGATCTCTACGTTTTTATTACATACAAGGAGGAGTGGTTGTGATCGTATTGTAGTTGGATTTACAACTACCTATGCAATCGTAGTTGGATTTACAACTACCTATGCAATCAGTACCTACCACCATTAACGTTGTGAGTTTGAATCCCACTCATGAAGAGGTATACTCTATACAACATTATGTGATAAAGTTTATCAGGGACTCGCTGAAGATCTGTGGTTTTCTCTGGGTACTCCAGTTTCCTCCACCAATAAAAGTGACTGCCATGATATAATTGAAAAAAATATCGAAAGTAGCGTTAAACACCATAACACTAACACGTACAAGCAACTGAGCTGTTACGAGTTTCAGCAAATTTTCAAGAAAACACATGGTAATTTGTAAATGTTGGTTTTACTTGACACTTGTATATACTACTTTAGTTTGTTTTTCAGTCAGGAAATGAGCACGATGATCCAGATGATGGTGTTAAAGACCTTGTAGAAGTGGTACTAAAGAAACTGGTTAGTTAACCATTATATTTGTTTTGTCTATGATTTTTATAATGTTTATTGAAAAAGCATGATGACATTTTGTTTTATAATTGCAACATGATTTCTTGTTTTGTATGTAAATTAAATTAGAAAATGATATTGCTTTCTTTTAGCCTAATAACAAGACAGTAAGAAAATAAGGGGCTGTCGTGGTTGTGATCGTATGGTAGGTGGATTTAAAACTACCTATGCAATCAATGCCTATCGCCACTAACGTTGCAAATTCGAATACCGCTCATGTCGAGGTGTACTTGATACAACTTTTTCAGTGACTTGCGGCAGATAGGTGGTTATCTCCGGGTAATCCGGTTTCGTCCACCAATAAAATTGACCGCCACTATATAGCTGAAATAGTTTTGAAAGTGGCGTTAATCATCATAACCAACCAGGTAAGAAAATAACTATTAGTAAACACTAATCTACAGAGAGAGAAATTGTTGGCAGGAACTCCCAAGTTCACTAGGTTGTCATGGTATAATCTGGATGCTTAAATGGCATGTATGGATGCAGTATTTGTTTTAAAAAAAATTTACACAAAATCCATCCTGCATTAGGAAGTCTGTTCAAGTGGCAATAAAATGGTTCTTTGAGAACATGTTTTTTATGGAAATAATGTAACTGCATAAAATGTGTACAGTTTGGTCAGCTTAATTTTTAAAACTTGGATGAACCTGTGACCTGTCATAAGCAGTTAAAAAAGTACATAATTGTGGCTTACCACCAATTAATTTACTATATAACTTGTCAAAACAGAACAGGGAGAAATGAAATGAAATTCCAGTATAAGTATAAACATGAAAATCACTCCTCATTAGACCCTGCCTTCTGTTGTCAGAGAATCACACAATTTACAGAAGATTATAAACAGGTATACCATGTTTTGAAGGGTCATGTTCACAACACACGAGCGTCATACAATGATTCCAGAAATGTGCCGTGCACACAATAATTGATATCTACCGGTACATTGTTGAAGATTATATACCAGTATACCATGTTTTGAAGGATCACTGTCACAACACACGAGCGTCATACAATGATTCCAGAAATGTGCCGTGCACACGATATTTGATATCTACATTGTTGAAGATTATAAACCAGTATACTATGTTTTGAAGGATCACTGTCACAACACACGAGCGTCATACAATGATTCCAGAAATATGCCGTGCACACGATAATTGATATCTACATTTTTGAAGATTATATACCAGTATACCATGTTTTGAAGGATCACTGTCACAACACATGAGCGTCATACAATGATTCCAGAAACGTGCCATGCACACAATATTTGATATCTAAATTTTTATTATAAACTTCTATCCCTAAAGGGGCCCGGGTGGCTCAATGAGTTAGGTCGCTGGATCTAACAACTCATACAAGCCTATCACCAANTAAACCAGTATACCATGTTTTGAAGGATCACTGTCACAACACACGAGCGTCATACAATGATTCCAGAAATGTGCCGTGCACACGATATTTGATATCTACCGGTACATTGTTGAAGATTATAAACCAGTATACCATGTTTTGAAGGGTCATGTTCACAACACACGAGCGTCACACAATGATTCCAGAAATGTGCCGTGCACACGATATTTGATATCTACCGGTACATTGTTGAAGATTATAAACCAGTATACCATGTTTTGAAGGATCACTGTCACAACACACGAGCGTCATACAATGATTCCAGAAATGTGCCATGCACACGATATTTGATATCTAAATTTTTATTATAAACTTCTATCCCTAAAGACAGCTTACTACTTGAATGGAGGAGCCGTCATAGTTGTATGATAGTTGGATTTACAACTAGCTGTGCAATCAATACCTATCATCGCTTAACGTTGTAAGTTTGAATCCCGCTTTATGGCAAGGTGTACTCAATACAACATTATGTGATAAAGTTTGTCAGTGACTTTCGGCAGGTACTCCAGTTTCACCAATATATAACTGAAATATTGTTGAAAGTGGTGATAAACACCATAACTAACCATAAAGACTGGTTACTACTTGAATGTGTTTGACACTGAATACATTTCTATATCTTTGTTTTGTAGGACCATGATCATGACACAAGAGTATCATACACTGATTTCAAAACTGCTATCGACGAGGACAGCTTACTTCTTGAATGTTTTGGACCATGTTTGCCTAGTCTTTCGGTATGTATCAACTGATTTCGGAAAAAAAAGAGATAAGAAACGTGGTATAGCTACAAGTACATGTACCGTATTGTAGTAAACAACATAATTTAAAAAAAATGAAATATGTAAACCAATGTATTTAAATAAATAAATTATGTAATCAGTTACTTGCTATTGATGTTATTATTTATTGAAAAAAAATTATCCAGATTTCCGTTTTTTTTTCCAGCAGATTTTTTTAAAATAATTATAACCTATATCACGATCTTCATGCTAGAAGATAAATAACTCGNGGACCATGTTTGCCTAGTCTTTCGGTATGTATCAACTGATTTCGGAAAAAAAAGAGATAAGAAACGTGGTATAGCTACAAGTACATGTACCGTATTGTAGTAAACAACATAATGTAAAAAAATTAAATATGTAAACCAATGTATTGAATAAAAAAAGAGATAAATGTATTTAAATAAATAAATTATGTAATCAGTTACTTGCTATTGATGTTATTATTTATTGAACAAAAATTATCCAGATTTTTTTTTTTTTTTCCAGCAGATTTTTTTTAAATAATTATAACCTATATCACGATCTTCATGCTAGAAGATAGATAACTCATGTAGCAATCATCATTAGCCTTCTAGAGATTAATAATGTAATTTATATTCTGTAACATAGTTTCGTACGTAAAATTGGAGCCTAGTTTGTCGATTTCGACACTTTCACTTTCATTTTCGTAATCGATTTCATCGTCACTGTTTCTATTTTTGAGCTAGTTGAGAAAAGAATCTTTCCAGTCACTATCAAATTTTTCTTAAGTTCGAAGTTTCTGTTTTTAAAACATCAGGGTTGTTTAGCCTTTCCAATTAAGTTACATTCATGCTTTTCAATTACTGATCGTAAATTGTTGATGTTGTTAACTGCGCCTTTACCACTCAAAATTTTATCACAAGTAACCGAACAACGCAGTAATACACGAAAGCACATGAGTGAATTGCCATCGTTTGGTTACGAGTTATTTTTATTTTCCGATAGTTGGAATGCAGGAGTAGTAATACTCTTTATTACATAGATTTTACCCTTCTGTATGTGGTAATAAGACGTTTAAAAAACGTTTTTATTTCACTGGGTGAAATATGGGTTTATCTTTCACAAGGAAATGTCAGTACTTCACTTAATAAAGACTCATTATGCTTATTTTTGTAGAAAAAAGAGGCTTTCCTAGAACAGATTGCTGATGAAGGCCATTTAAATAAATAACTACAACAGATGTCCAAGACAATGAGGATGACCAACACTTATTTATAGATGCTTTAAAATAAACTACATTGCAATTAAATACACAACAGTTCAAAAAGA
The DNA here is from genome assembly GCA_002080005.1 of Gigantidas platifrons. Classification (NCBI taxonomy): domain Eukaryota; kingdom Metazoa; phylum Mollusca; class Bivalvia; order Mytilida; family Modiolidae; genus Gigantidas; species Gigantidas platifrons. The sequence continues at coordinate 813,524 of MJUT01003643.1, read as the reverse complement.
AATACAGTGAAACCTGTCCAAACTGAACCCCTTTCGGACTGAAACTTTTGTTCAGAATAGACAGGTGTTCGATTTAGACAGGTTAAATTCACTAAAATTTACAATATTAGGACTAAATCTTATGTTCAGTTTACACAGGATTTCGCTTTATTCAGAGATCGCTTTAGTCAGGTTTCACTGTATATACATTGTATATATGTATTGTTAATTCATTATTAATGTTTGGAAACCATAACATAATATCTTTAATGCATATTTTATGTGGAATTATTATCAAAGAAATATTTTTTGTAGAAATTTGATTTGTACATAATTTAGAGGATTGCATTTGCAAGGGGGGTTGTGAAAATGCCCATGAATTTGAAAATGAAACCCATTATGTAAAAACGTTGGGCACCTATTTGGAACCATGCATGCACAAATTCTCAATAAATTGTCCCTGTGTTTTTTGTTACAGGTGACATTTGACCCATTTTTGCAAAACCTAAATGCTACCCTGACTCTATTGTTCAAAAAACGACCATGGAATAGGGCACAAAATATAAATCAGCATTATAATAACTGCTTAACATGTTATTTATAAACTCCTGTACCAAACCTGAAAGTAGTGTATTAAGGCAGGTCATTGATATGGGGTTACATTTCAAAGTGTCATAAGACCGAAGAATAAAAATGTGGAAATCAGATTTGAAACATAAACTTGAACAAAATGAGAGAAGAATTAATGTGTCTTTGAATTCTTATTTACAGTAGATTTTGTTTGTAATGAACTGCTGAGACCAAAGAAATTTGTTATTTATAAGTATTGTTGTTATATTCTTTGTTTAACAAGGCATATGATGTCATTAATGAACAGTTATAAAGGGAGATAAGCCATGACATGATCATTATTAAGGGGAGGTAACCCATGACAAATTCTCTTGGTGTTTCCTGCATCTCTTTACAAAATTGATAACAAAATAAACAATCAGAAGATTGATAATTTTGATAAATTTATTGTTCGTTTCTATAAATTATTCTGAAAATTTAACAGGCATGTCGTTTTGTAGGTGTATGCAAAAAAAACAATATGAATATAGTTTTAAGCTTAATTTGTTATTCTATTGAATCTGACATTTGACAGATATCTTGTGAGCAATCAAGATATCATGTGATCATGCAAGAAGATATCATGTGGTCAGCCAAGATATCACGTGACCAATCAAGATATCATGTCATCAATCAAGATATCATGTGATCATGCAATATATCATGTGATCAGCCAAGATATCATGTGATCAATCAAGATATCATGTGATTAGTCAGGATATCATGTGATCAGCCATATATGTGTGCAACATTTTTTAAGTTTTATTTATAGCCATAACATAATAACCAAAGAATTTTGTTATTTTTATACATATATTTTCTAACAGTTTGCTGTTTTTGTTAAGGTTTTGTTTTTTTAGTATGTAATTGTTATTTATATTTTTTGTTGTGATATATTTACAGTTGTTGAAGTGGCATATATATATATAAACAAATTTATTTTATTTAACATTTTTCTATATCATTTGAAATGAAACATAAATATTATATTTTTAAACATGTACTGTTGAATTTGATTCCTATAATTTATTTCAATGGCAGCTTTGTTATTGCCATTATGAAAAATTCCCACGAAAAATCACCTCTCACCTCTGACCTTGAACCACTGAACTCAAAAAAGGGGTGACTGACATATGATGTTGGAAATCCAGGTCCTGGCTTTAGACCGGCACGAAAATTCCATGCATTTATTTTAATGTATTTTATTATTTCTTTACAAAGCTATGTATTAAAGCTGCTTTTATTTAATTTTATGTATTGTTTTATCATTTGAAATAAAAAATTAAATATATTTATACTGTTGAATTTAGCAAAACTGTATTAATAATGTATTAATTTTATTGCATTTATTTGTTTGAAATAATGTACTTTGTTGCATAATTTAAAAATGGTGCCAAAAAATATATATTGTATTTAACAGGGTTGTTATATACATCAAACTGGACATCCAGTATAATTCTTTTTACTTCATTTATTCATTTACATATAAATTTTGTCAAAGTGATATTTGTAGTAGTCCCCCTCATATAATGCCCCTCCCACCAAAGGCCACCAGTCCCCCTCATATAATACCCCTCCCACCAAAGGCCACCAGTCCCCCTCATATAATACCCCTCTCACCAAAGGTCATTCCTCTTATCAAGCTGGATTTTAGAAGCACAGACAGTAAAATATTATTAAATTGCTCATTTAAAGAGACAATACCTCTTGTAAGGCCCCTCTCACCACAGGCCACTCCTCTTATAAAGCTGGATTTTAGCAGAACAGACAGTAAAATATTATTAAATTGCTCATTTAAAGAGTCAATACCTCTTATAAGGCTCTTTTCACCAAAGACCATTCCCCTTATCGGGCCAAATTCAGAAGCACAAAAGATCAGAAAACAATATTTGATTCTCCTCTGCAATGGAGTCAATCCCTCTTGTAAGGCCTCTCTCACCAAATGCCATTCCTCTTTCAGGTCAGATTTTAGAAGCACAGAGATGGGAAAATACTCTTAAATACTCCCCCACAATAGAGGCAATCCCTCTTATAAGGCTCCTCTCACCAAAGGCCATTCCTCTTTCAGGTCAGATTTTAGAAGCATAGAGATGGGAAAATACTCTTAAATACTCCCCCACAATAGAGGCAATCCCTCTTATAAGGCTCCTCTCACCAAAGGCCATTCCTCTTTGAGGTCAGATTTTAGAAGCACAGATATGGGAAAATACTCTTAAATACTCCCCCACAATAGAGGCAATCCCTCTTATAAGGCTCCTCTCACCAAAGGCCATTCCTCTTTGAGGTCAGATTTTAGAAGCACAGAGATGGGAAAATACTCTTAAATACTCCCCCACAATAGAGGCAATCCCTCTTTTAAGGCTCCTCTCACCAAAGGCCATTCCTCTTTCAGGTCAGATTTTAGAAGCACAGAGATGGGAAAATACTCTTAAATACTCCCCCACAATAGAGGCAATCCCTCTTATAAGGCTCCTCTCACCAAAGGCCATTCCTCTTATCAGGTCAGATCTTAGAAGCACAGAGATAGTAAAATACTATTAAATTGTCTCCCTCAAGAAAGGCAATCCCTCTTATAAGACTATTTTCACCAAAGACCATCCCTCTTGTCAGGACAGATTTTAGATTCACAGATATAGTAATTAAAATACTATTAAATTTCCTGCCTCAAGAGAAGCCATCCCCTTTTAAAGCCACTTTTTCATCACAGAAGCAGTGTCCTTATACAAAAAAATCAAATCCTTATAAAAGGGGGACTACGTATACTCTATTAATATATTTTCATTACTTGCCATTATTTGACCAGTGACTAGTGTTTTTTGTGTTCCGCTGTACCCATATTATTTATGCTTTGAAGTTCCTTTTGAACTATAGATGACCTTAATCAGGTATTTACTAATTAAGCATTGTTAACAAATATATACAGAATTTTTATATTAATTAAGGGTTGCTGTTTTTTAATCTTTAAAAATAAAAATACATTTACAATGAATTGGTTTTCTTTATATTAATAATACAATTAGCCATTAATTTTCTTTAAATTCCAGGGTTATGGTGTTTTAACACCTTTTTCAACAATATTTTAACTATATCGTGCTGGTCATTTTTAGCTCATTTGAGCTATTGCTATCACTGGGCATCCGTCGTCCGTCTGTCGTTAGCTTTTTGCATTTTAATCAACTCCTCTAAAACCACTGGGCCAATTTGAACCAAACTTTGGTGGAATGGTCCTTGGGTGGTCCCCTTTCAGAATTGTGTCCGACAATCCCCTCCCCCTGCCTACCAAGATGGCTGCCGTTACTAAAAATAGAAAATTCTTCAAAAAATCATTTAAAAATTATCTTCTCTGAAACTGCTGGGCCAATTGGGCCCAAACTATGGTGGAATGGTCTACAGATGGTCCTCTTTAAGAATTGTGTCCGACGACCCTGGCCGCCAACCAAGTTAGCCGCCGTTACTAATAATAGAAAATTTGGCAAACAAATCACTTAAAAATTATCTCCTCTGAAACTACGGGGCCAATTGGGGCCAAACTATGGTGGAATGGTCTTTAGGTGGTCATCTTTCATAATTGTGTCCGACGACCCTGGCCACCAACCAAGATGGCCACCGTTACTAAAAATAGGAAATTCAGCAAAAAATCACTTAAAAATTATCTCCTCTGAAACTGCTGGGCCAATTGGGCCCAAACTATGGTGGAATGGTCTTTCGGTGATCCCCTTTCAGAATTATGTCCGACGACCCCGGCCACCAACCAAAATGGCTGCTATTACTAAAAATAGAAAATTCGGCAAAAAATGACTTAAAAATTATCTTCTCTGAAACTGCTAGGCCAATTGGGCCCAAACTATGGTGGAATGGTCTTCAGATGGTCCTCTTTCAGAATTGTGTCCGATTTTCATTACCATCTGTAAAGTTAGTGTTTACTTGGTTCAACAGATATACAATTTTGCTACCATTGTCTGAAAAACAAATAAAAGGATCCAGTTCGAAAATTTTAAAATAATCTAGTATGTAACTTCTTCTCAGAAACTACATTGATTAAACTCTTAATGTTCAGTCAAACCTATCATATGGTTATGGTAAGGGCTAAAGTGTTTAAGTCCACTTTCAACAATGTTTCAGCTATATCGTGGCTGTCAGTTTTATTGGTGGAGTAAACCATAGAAAACCACCGACCTGTCGCAAGTCACCGACAAACTTCATCACATAATGTGGAATCGACTACACCTCGCCATGAGCAGGATTCGAACTCACAACGTAGTGGTGATAGGCACTGATTGCACATACAAGTAGTTTTAAATTAAACAAGGGCAACGCAAAGTGTGGCGTATCCCCTCGCCTAAAAATTTGACCCGGTGACCTTGAAAATCAATAAGGCTCCAGATTCTCTTTAGGACTAAGTCTGTGCCAAGTTTGGTCAAAATCTATTGAAGGATGTTCGATTCTAGAGTGTTCACAAGGATGTTACACAAAGAATATTGTGTGATGTGTGGCCGATTTGACTTTCTTTTTGAGGCCGTTTTGACATGGGACGATATGACTGAAAATCCCGAATAATTATGTATGTTGTTGAGCAAAAGGATGTTAAATCATAGTCAATACATTTTGAGTAAATTTTATTATCAAATAATAAGGGACCGGTCATTTGTAACTGATAGGGGGCCTGGGAGGAAATAAAGAAGGGGTATTGTAATTTTTCAGAAGTCCAAATGGGAGGCATTGAAATATTTTGGTAATTCAGAAGGAGGGGGAGGGGGCTTTGAAAAATATAACAAAATTTTGAATAAACATATTTTTGTAATAATTATGAAAAATATTCAATTAATTGTTTAAACAGTTCTATCAGACTGATCTCTAGAAGTGTCTGATTCAGATATCATATCCACATCACTCTCTTCTCTTCTTTGTGTTTGTGAAGTGTGTTTTTCTTTATAAAACAGGATGATATTAGGGATTGCTGGTTTGACGTTGGAGTTTCTGCTGGTGTCTTGCGGATTGTGGACTTTCAAATCCTATCTTTCTGTTAGTACACCTTTAATGCTAATCATGCCCTCTTTACTAGATTCTCCGAAAAACTCATGCTGTAACAATATTCCAATGGTTTTAAATGGTACTGCAGAGTTAGCATTTTTCTGTCTAAAACTTTCATATTTTCTCTTGTAACCTGTGTCTCCTTCTAACAGTTTTCCCCAAACATGTCATATGACACGTTTGGTTCTCCCAGCATTTTGGATAATTTATGGACATTTTTCATTAATGATTTCTTTTTTCTATTTTTCATCTTTGTAGTATTTTCTTTTTTTCCTCCTCTTACTACACTTTTCCTCAGCTTTCATTACTACAGCTGGATTAAATTTAGTTTTGTTCTCCCAGCATTTTGGATAATTCATGAACATTTTTCATAAATGATTTTTTTTCTTCTATTTTTCATTTTTGTAGTATTTTCTTTTTTCCTCCTTTTACAACGCTTTTCCTCAGCATTCATTACTACAGCTGGATAAAGTTGAGCTTTTAGCTGTTAGATACCATTATCTAACTTTCGTGTCAAAGTCTTTGTTGATCCTTTAATTCCTTTCAGAAGGCTGTATGAGAATAAAGATATATAGAAGGCTATCATGAAATTTTAATTCTGATGTTTGATATGGTTTTACAGTCTATGTTTCTGCTACTGACATCTTTATTTGATTTATAAAGTAAAGTTTTAATACGACAGTGAGAAAAAAAAA
>MJUT01003643.1:774458-794340 GCA_002080005.1 Gigantidas platifrons | reverse complement strand
AAAAAAAAAAAAAAAAAAAAAAAAAAAAAAAGCTACAACAAACATCAAATTTTAATAAGATCAGTCATGACAATTATTATTTTGATTTTGATAGGAAAAGGTACAAACAAATCTAAATTGTTGCTGCAAGTGGATGATGGTATTGACAAGTTTAAGACATGTTGAGCACAGATCCTATTATTGTAAGGTCGTTAATTTGTGCTGGTCTTAGTTTATTGAGTATTTTACTGTGGAATATTTTCAGAACATCATATTAAACTATGATTTTGATCTAATATGAAATCCGACCATCGTTGGGTGTATAAACAATGTCATGAGTTTGAAAAATCACTGATGTATTATACATTTCAAAAATGTATTGCTTGACAAATTGTGACCATCAATCCCGATTGATTTCATGTATTTATACAAGACCATGTTATATATATACATTAAAAGTCCTTGTAAAATGTTTATGCTACAGAGATCTCACTACTTTCAAATTAGAGGGAACCACATCGTAGGTGTAATGGTTAACATGCTTGCCACGAGAGCTGTAGATCGTGGGTTTGAGGTCAGATCAGGTCAAGCCAGAGAATATGAAATTGGTATTTGTTGCTTCTTCGCTAAGCATGCAGCATTAAGGAGAAATAGCAAAGACGGGTTGACTCGGAATCAGGATAATGTGTCCTTGGATTGTTGTTTCAGTGAGCTAGCACTATAAAAATCAAAAATAATTGTATTGGTCTAGTACAAAATGTACCTCATCATCAATTCATTGAAAATTAACTTGTTCCCACCATGATTTAATAGCTGAAAAATTGCTGAGTTGGCATTAAACAACAATCACTCAATCAAATTAGAGGGAGAAGTGACTGCCCTTTCAAAGAGCTGACAGGGAGAAGTTGAATACAACAGAGAGAATTGGGGAGACTTCTGGAGTAGTTCATTGTGTTCAATCAAAATCTCAATTCAGGACCCCTCTCAAATAACCCTGCTCAAATTTATTTAATAGGTATAAACATCACAGTATAGGAACCTGTACGCCTGAAATCCCTTATTGACGTGCTCTTCTGTAAACTGCATTACGGTTTCGGTGGAAATCGACTGCCCACGCTTTTCAAAGCAGGCAAGTTTTTCGGAATTTATTATCGACAGATATGCTGTATCTGTGTAAAAAAGTTACAGAATATACATGATTCATTACTCTAACAGACGCTAAAGTTTCTTTGGATAAAATAATGCAACAAATTCAGAATGGAATATCAAACATTTGTTTTTACTACCAGAAAAGGTAAAAATTCCATTTCTTTATGCCTAAATGGCTTCCAATTTAGACTGTATTTGCATGGATAGGTGTTTTGGATGTGAGAAGCATTATTTTTACAAAGAAGCAATAAAGAAAACATAATTTTTCCTACTAGAAAATTGGATTGAAAAAAATGAGTGTGCTGTAGGCTGCTTGCTGTAGTGTGTAAGTCTGTTTGACGTCGCGTTTGAAAACGGTCTGTAACCTGATTGATGTGCTAAATTTGTATTTTAAAATGTCTATTTATTTAGCAATGCTGAGGTATTCATATCTGTAATTTTGCATAAACAGCTGTGTTCCTATCTATTGACATTACCAACATAAGTATCGGGAATATAATTCAAGGATAAAGGGTCAAACCTATTTTATCCTTGTTCAAAAGAACCTGTTAAAATGATAATTATGACGCTATAGGGCTAATACCGGTACATTAAAAATAAAACCAAAGATGCAGTCCTTGCATCAATCAATCATACGCATTCTGTCAAGTTTTTGGACATACATATTATTAGAATTTAATGAAAACATACAAAAACTTACCTGCTGTGAAAGTGTAAGATGTCGAATTCCACCGAAACCGTCATGCAGTTTACAGATGAGCACGTCAATAAGAGATTTCAGGTGTACAGGTTCCTATACTGTGAACATGTTCTGGTTTTTGGACATAATGTTTAAATCACTCAGGTTTGTTCTGCTTTTTGGACATGATATTTTAAAGTTCATCTATTTGATGTCGAATGTACTTTTACTGTCTAAGAAAATTATTCAAAAAGAGAGGAATATCAATAAAGAATGTTCACTAATTGGCATGGAATTCTTACAAAAACTGAAAAAAGATGGCATTTCTTCTGCTGTAACCAATTGTTATTATCCCCCCGCAATAGCGGTGAGGGGATATAGTAATAGCGGCTGTCTGTCCGTCTGTCTGTCTGTCTGTCCATCCGTCACACTTTCTTGTTTACGCGATAACTTAAGTAAACTTGGATAGATTTGAATAATTTTATGCATGTGGCTTGTAATTATCATTATCTTGGATGGGTTCTAACATGGAAATATTTGAAGTAAGGGTTTTGGAGGAAAATCTTAGTTTTTGGTTGAAAAATCAACAATTTTGAGAATTGTGTCTTGTTTACACGATAACTTTAGTAAACATGGATAAATTTGAATAATGTTTTGCATGTGGCTTGTAAATATCATTATCGTGGATGGGTTCTTACATGGAAATATTTGAAGCAACGATTTTGGGGGAAAATCTTAATTTTTGGTTGAAAAATCAACAATTTTGAGAATTGAGTCTTGTTTACGCGATAACTTGAGTAAACATGGATAGATTTGAATAATTTTTTGCATGTGGCTTGTAATTATCATTATCTTGGATGGGTTCTAACATGGAAATATTTGAAGTAAGGGTTTTGGGTCGAAAATCTTAGTTTTTGGTTGAAAAATCACCAATTTTGAGAATTGTTTCTTATTTACGCTGTAACTTTAGTAAACATGGATAGATTTGAATAATATTTTGCAAGTGGCTTGTAATTATCATTATCTTGGATGGTTTCTAACATGGAAATATTTGAAGCAAGGGTTTTGGGGGAAAATGTTAATTTTTGGTTGAAAAATCACCAATTTTGAGAATTGTGTCTTGTTTACGTGATAACTTTAGTAAACATGGATAGATTTGAATAATCTTTGCATGTGGCTTGTAAGTATGTTATACATTAAGACTGCAAGGCTGCTTTTTATAAATATATAAAACTAAATATTATGCAAGTGCGGGGGGATACGTCGCGCATTCATGCGCTAGGCGGTTCTTTTATTTATATTGTAACGATAAATTCAAAATACGTCACAACATGCATTCTAATTAAAAAGAGATTATAGATACAATTATGAAATGAGAAAATGAAAGTCATGTATTATATTATTGTTAATTAGTTAGTTGTAATTGCCATGTTCCATTAAAAATGAACATCATAAAAAACTTTATATATCCAGGGTTAAATTATCTATGTCATCTATGAGTAATTACTAAATAGTATGTACTCTTAACAAATATTATTTTCTAGAATAAAATGTGTTAGACTTCACAGTTTGAGTTAAGTTAGAAAAATAATTGCTTTACCATTATGATTACTGTTTTAGTACATGATACATTTCTCAAATGGCAACAGATCTTTTCTCTTTTACATAGAGTTTTTCTTTTCTATATCACCAACAAGACTTATAGTGGACTAGACTGTATGAGTAACCTCAGGGGTGGATCCAGGATTTCAAGTTAGGAGGGGCACGAAAATTGTTGGGGTATTTCGTGTGAAAAATCATGATTTTATGCAAAAAAATCATATTTTTTCCAATTTTAAGGGGGAGGGGGGCTCTCCGGGTGCACCCCTGGATCCTCCCCTGAACCTGGCGAGTGTCTTATAAGGGACAGGATCTACTTATCCTTGGTGAGCACTAGCGTTCATCCCCCTATAGTATTTCTTGGTGAGATCCGTGTAACTCATCTTTTTAGTATTCTGTGTTTTTTTTTGTTCTGTTTATTTTTGTTCTGTGTCTTGTGCCTAATGCGACCAGTGTCTCTGGATTTTCCAATTCTCTATAATCAACATCCTATTTGAATGGGTTAGCGGTTAGGATTAGGGTTATGGTGTTTAATGCCACTTTCAACAATATTTCAGTTATGTCATGGTGGTCAGTTTTATTTGTGGAGGAAACCGGTGTACCCGGAGAAAACCTCCGTCCTGTCTCAAGTTACTGACAAAATTTATCACATAGTGGTGATAGGTATTGATTGCACAGGTAGTTGTAAATCCAACTACCATACGATCACGACCATGACGGGCCCATTATTTGAATGGATTGATATGTATAATAAAAACATATATGGGTCATTATAAAAAAACACGCACTTTTCTGTTATTACGCAATTAAAAGACAAATATCAACCAAACTGATTGGAGAAAACATGTTTTACATGAAGGTACATCAGCTCTCTGTAGTTTTACCATCCAAATTCAGATTGGTCCAATGGCGAATTTATACTTGCTACACGAAGACCAGTTTTGTCCTTGGTGTTACGTGTTATTTTTCCAGAATGACTTTCTTTTGGTCAATTGTACTATTCAGATGTAATGATTTTATTCGATCTTTATATTATTTTTGAACTATTCCTAAAATTCTAATAGAACAACATTATTTTTGCTCGATATACCGGGTATATTGAAATTTAAAAAGAAAATTAGAAAAAAACCTGATGTTATAGATTTTCATGTCTGTGGTGTTACCCTTCCTATTGAGGCTGGTAAGAGTTATCTGTCTTGTCATATTTGAAGCAAAAACAGTTTCTCCCGTTGCTTATTTCCTGTTTCATGACATGTGCAGACGACAAAAACAAAAGTGATCCATAAACTAATGTAGAGCCGAAAATGTACGTGCGCTTGGCATAGTATATAAATTTTATGTCTATGGTGTACATCTACTTCTTTTTGTTAGAATTGAACAAAATGTGAAAAATACACAATACATTGCATTTGGTATTCTTCACTGAATATACATATAAAATATCGCCAGGGAGACAATATTTTCCTTTTATCATGAAAATACTTACCTGTTTTCGGTGTTACCATAAAGATTGTGTAACACCACAGACATTTAGCATTAAAATTGTGAATAAACACATTATTCCATAAACAGTAATATTCAGAACATAATAATGCTCTTTAACCTATGCAGAAAAATTGTTCAAACATCTTCATTTATATATAAGATATAGTTTAACAAGCTGGTGGGAGTATACTTTTTAGACCTGGTAACACCAGGGACATAGCTTCATAACACCATGGACATATTTTCATAACACCATGGACAAAACTGATATTGCTCATGCATTAAACCAATATGTTGAAAAACTGAATATTGTACTGAAAATAATAAGAAAACAACACATATAGGTTGATAGTTGTGTTTTTTTCTTGAATTAAATGTTTACATTCATGAAGATGTCCCTGGTGTTACTTTTGTCATCTGTGGTGTTACCTCTTGCCAATGGTGTTACCTCATGTAAATTGTTTCATAAAAAGGATAAATGACATAATTGAAGTAAATTATATTATAGCTGAATAAAGTTGACTTTGATAACTATGTATAAGTCATATTTTCTTTATATAAAGTGAAACAAAATACAATTATGAAAACTTGTTTGTTTCATAATGCAGCTTAAATGGAATTCCACAACTACATATCCAAATATTGTGAAAAAAACTAGTGCTCCAAAGAAAATATCTTACATTATGCATAATTTCCCTGTATATTATATGTATGTAACCACTTTTTACACAAAAATATTTTTCATTTTCCTAAAAAGAATAATTTTATGTTGGTAACACCACGGACTGAAAGGTATTAGGGGGTGCTACATATTTAGAAATATTTTGCTTCATGGTGGTTTTCCCGACTGCATATTATGTGAATATGTCATTGTAATGTAGGAAAAACTAATAGGCTAAAGCAAAACGGGAACGAAAATATTTGATGTCACCAAAATATGAACAGGAAAAAGTGTGTGTATTTTGATAATGACCCATATATCTAATATATAAAAAGTCACTGTCTATAAAGAGCAGACTAATGTTCCCCATTTATGAATAATGCATGCAATTTTAACCTGTATATAAAGGGCATCTGCTCGTAGAAGGCACATTTTCAGGCTACCTTGAGTGCCCTTTTGTATCTGATAAACCATGTCGGTGCTTAAAAGGTGCACTGACTACTGGGCGAATGATAACCGGGGACTGATAGTCAACCAGCAGAGGTATTTTTCAGGTTTCCTTGAGTGCCCTTTATAAAGGTTTGAACGTATCTAATAAACCATATCAGTGCCTAAACACTGACTACTGAAAGGATGATAACCAGGGACTGATAGTCCACCAGCAGAGGTATTGTTCAGGTTCCCTTGAGTGCCCTTTATATATATGATTGTATCTAATAAACCATGTCAGTGCCTAAACACTGACTACTGGGGGAATAATAGTCGTGGACTGATAGTCAACCAGCAGAGGTATTTTTCAGGTTCCCTTGAGTGCACTTTATATAGGTTTGAAGTACGTACGTGTATCTAATAAATCATATCAGTGTCATAACATCAACTACTGAGGCGGATGATACCAGGATAGCATCAACAAAGTTATCAACCCGGTGCTAGTAATTAAACACGCAGATAACTAATTTAGTACGCAAGATGCATTTCTTGAATGAAATTTTAGATTGTACAAGTTAATAAGTTATTGTTATTAACACTGAATGCTACTAAAATTACCTTGACGTCCTCATCTAACACAAGTTATATCAATAATTTCCTGTCTTTTGAGATTTTGTTTATTGAAATATATGATGAAATAGAAAAACAAGTTAATTAAGATTATTTTATTTATTACTAAATCAAAAATAGAATTTAAATAATAAAATCAAAGTATCGTTAAACTAAGATTGAACTTTTGTTATGGGCTAATGATAATTGTATAATTATGGTATTTATATATTATTTTTTTATAGGGCAGTCAGTACATTTACTGATTATATAAAGATGTATGTATAATCCTTTGCTTTATACATCAACAAGACATATATAGTAAGTCTTCTTGTACTCTAGGTCTGATGTAAAACGAACATAATAGCCAATGGTCACACACAAACCCCATTGTAGACAGCCGATAGAAAATTAAATCTATGTCTTATGTAAAGAGAATGGTCGAACACGGACCACGATGTAGACACCCAATAGGAAATACAATCAAATTTTCAAATGTTTGTGTGCAAATGTAGCATTATTTTTTGCATGCACAACACTGCAGTATACACTATGCATTGTTGGCAAATATAAAATGTATTTGTATGCAAAACAGTGATGATTAGCTTGCCAGAGACTTGCTTCTGTTACTTTTACTTTAAACATATTTTATTGTCAAGCAAATGCATACAATGGATCAGACAGAAGTTATAAACTTCCGAGGTCTTCTTGGTTACATATAAATCATTAAGTAGGCAATATATTACAAAAACATAGCATTATTTCATTCATAATTATTTGAGAAAAATGACATACACGTACTGCAAGATATATTGTGATTGATGTTGAGTGGTTGCCATCAGATGAGTTAGAAATACATAACATAAACATTAGACAAATATTTTAGTGTCTAGTATATGTATCTGTGAACATCTGCAAAAAGTGAGCAGTTGACATCATATGCAAAATCTGAATTTCCATACAATATATTATTATGGATTTATCTAACCCAAGATCTCTAATATTGTTCAACATTACATTTCTCTTATTTACAAACATTTTACAGTGTAAGAAGTAGTGTTCATTGTTTTCCACATAATCGTCACAGTTACAATAACAAGAATCGATCAGATTACATCTATAGTTAATATAATGCTGTGTTTTATATATAATATTTAAAAACACTATGTTTTTGTTCCTTCTGTTTGTAAAGCATGTCCAAGTAAATTATGTACAATGTATTTGTAGATCATGTATTTATTATGTCTATATATTAAACAATAGATGACCTATTATGATCTAGTCTGTCTACAATTGTCATTTCTGAAGCCATGATTTCAAGTTCAGATCAATTGCATAATAGCAAAATGATTCGCCCTCTTCACATATTTGGGTCCCCCCCCCCCCAGAGACGATTGGTATCGAAAATAGCCACTTAATTTAGTATAATAAGACTATTTGAAATATCAAAAAATCTTCTGTTTTTAGTTAACACTTTGAACCTACCTTGTACAAGAATAGTCATAAGGTATAACTACCAAGATGTGGTTTTGTGTAGATCTCTACTTGAAGAGGTCACTGTGGTGCATATATAGAAAAAAAATATACATAGAAATCAGTATGCATAGAAATCAGTCAAGTGTTTGAAATCAGATTATTGCTGGATTACAATAATTTGATCTTTCATCATCCATTTGTGAAGATCTTTTAAACCAAAATGGTCAAATTCGGAAAACATGCTTTTTTTTTTTTTACATAAGACTCTTGTGATCTCGTTCTTTTTTTTCAAAGACAATGTACTTATATTGTGTTTATGCTGCAATATAAAAGAAGGGGGAATGCATCATTCCCAATGATTTCAAGGGTGTTCCCTGTCACGTCCACACTATGCTATGGCCTATCGCTGTTGCTGAATCAGGTACCAGGAGACTGTTATTTGTGTATTAGTTGAATAAAGGAAAACATGTATTTGTTTACCTGTATTGTACCACAAATGTAATGATAGCAGGGTAAAGATGTTTATTTCGTAGTTATAGGTTTTTAATTGGTAGTCTGTAGGTCCAGCTGATGTGTTTAGCTAATGTGTTTACAAACAAAATAACATCATAATAAATATATAGGCACGATTTTACATTAAATGTCTAAATTAGTTTTTGTTATTACCTTACCTTGGAATCTATTGGAATTTCTATAGTTAATATGATGTTGTGTTTTATATATAATATTTAAAAACACTGTACGTTTTTGTGTGCAATCAGTGCCTAGCACTACTAAAGTTGTGAGTTTGAACCCCAGTTCAGGGCAAGGTGTACTCGATACATTATTATGTGATAATGTTTGTCAGTGGCTTGCCAAAGGTCAGTGGTTTTCTCTGGGTACTCCACCAATAAAACTGACCACCACAATATAGCTGAAATATTGTTGAATGTGGTGTTAAACACCATAAAACACAACCGTTTTAATGCCACACATATGATAGTATGGGGAGCATATAGTGTTTCGGTTTGTCTGTTCGTCAGATTAAATACAAGATTTCCTAAATATATTTTTGTTCGCGTATTTAGAGATTAAAAATATGGATTCTAGTTGGCCCTGGGTTATCAGATTTTTTTTTTTTTTTTTAGATCATTCGGATAAATTACTCTTATTTTGTAATAAAATTGTTACTTGTTTTGTGGCCCTTAGTGACATAAAATTTGGATTAAGAAGATAATAAATGTTTACGAAAACCACAGACTGACCAACTTTAAGAATCACGAAACATGTCTTCGTCTTCCAGTGTATGAACCAGGTATGCGTTTCACAAAAAGTCGTAAGTCTAAGATTAATCGTAAGTGTTATCGTAAGTGTGATTTCCAAGCTTTTGATTGGGTGAAATTCACACTTACGACTGATCTTAGACTTACGACTTTTTGTGAAATCGACCACAGATTCATGAATGAATACATGTGGTTCTGCGAAAACTTTACGTGTGTCGGGCAACAGACCAAACTTTCTGGTGTATTTACAGCTAAAATAATCCAATATTTACAACTATATACAGCCACTATAGTCTAGATATAGACAGTATTATTTTTCTGTAATTCTTCAGGCAATCATATCATTTGTATGTCGTACCATTACATGAGGAAATTAACTTTTTGTTCTATTGGAAAAATATTTATCTTGTAACAGACACATCTGTGATGGCAGAATCCTTACATGAGGAAATGAACTTTTTGTTCCATTGGAAAAATATTTATCTTGTAACAGACACATCTGTGATGGCGGAATTAACTCTAATACCAGAAAAAAATGTAAAAACAGGTCGTGGTTATATTAAGAACATTCCCAAGTATAAGTATAAAATAGAATACAGATGAATTCAGACACATACATGATTAAGCAGAACAAATAAAACAATAATAATGAAATTTGTCATTACCTAAGAATATTAGAATGTGGATATCTTATATGAGATGTTGACTCTGAGGTCTAAATGAATATTTTAAGCTCATCTGAAGTCTTAGTTGGGGAACTTCTTGGCTAGTGAGAATAAGATCTTTGTCAACATTATTAACTCACCTGGGCTAATGATAATGGCCCTAGGATCTTAATTCTGGAAACTCAGTGGCTCAAGCTGGGTCAATGCCACTAAAGGTCTTGTTAGCAACATTAGCAACTCACCTGTGTTAGAGACTCTCAGGTGCTAGTGAACATTCTTATATTAGCTCATCTGGGCAAATGCTCCTAAGATATTAACTCACCTTGGTCGGTGACAATTAAGGTCTTTAGCAACATTAGCAACTCACCTGTGTTAGAGACTCTCAGGTAGTAGTGAACATTATTAAATTTGCTCATCTGTGCTAATGATTCCAAAATATTAACTCACCTTGGTCGGTGACAATTAAGGTCTTTAGCAACATTAGCAACTCACCTGTGTTAGAGACTCTCAGGTGGTAGTGAACATTATTAAATTTGCTCATCTGTGCTAATGATTCCAAAATATTAACTCACCTTGGTCGGTGACAATTAAGGTCTTTAGCAACATTAGCAACTTACATGGGTTAAAGACCCTTAGATGATAGTGAACATTAGTAGGTCATCTGCACCAATGATCTGAAGGGATTTGTAAACAACAACATCATTAGCTGACTTTGACTAGCAATCCTAAGATCTTTTTAAGCATTTTTATCTGACCCTAAGGTGAAACGCAACATTAATAGCTCACCTTTGCTAGTGACTCTAAGATCTTAATTGGTAAATAAACACATAAATATCTAATTCTTTGTGCATGACAAGTTTCTGGAAAAACCCTCTTCAGGTATGCTAACATTGTTAGCTCACCTGGGCTAGTGACCCCAAGGTGTAAGGGAACATTAGCTCATCTGGGCTAGTGACCACAAGGTGTAAGGGAACATTAGCTCATCTGGGCTAGTGACCACAAGGTGTAAGGGAACATTATAAGCTAACATTAGCTAGTGAACCAAAGCCAACGGTCTTAATGGGTAAATAAAAACATATATGACACGTTTCTGGAATTACCTTCGTCAGGCACAATAACATAATTAGCTCACCTAGGCCAGTGACCCCGAGGTGTGAGGGAACATTATTAGCTCGCCATGGCTAATGACCCTCAGGTTGTTAAATAAAACACTGATATCAAATCTAGTGCACAAAATGTTTCTGGAATAACCTTTATCAGACAGCTAACATTATTAGCTCTCCTGGACTAGTGACCCAAAGGTGTCAGGAGACATTATGAGCCCACCATAGCCAGTGATTCTTAGGTCTTAATTGGTGAACATCATTAGCTCACATAGGCTAGTGACCCTAAAGTCTAATTATATATATATAAGGAAACATTATTATTATTCAGCAGCTGCTTCATATAGAGTATATATCTCTCAGTTGGTCCAATATTCCAGAGCTTGTGGTTCATATCATGATTTACTTGATAGAGTGTGTTAAGTTGCTAACAGGAAACCTGCTGAACCAAGGCTTCTTATTGGTTAAATTTAAGTAAACACCATGCACTGTTACTGAATATCTGTGTAACAAGTGACCACTGATATGTAGATTATTATTTGTACTTTTGTTCGTTTTCTTTTGGCCATTGTATATTGTCTGCCTGTCTTCTATTTACGGCTTGGGGGCCCGGGTGGCTCAATGAGTTAGGTCGCTGGATCTAACAACTCAAACAAGCCTATCACCAATACGGCGTGGGTTCGCGCCCGGCTTTGTAAATTACAAAAAAGGGTACACTCGACTCGCAACGCAAGTGATAAAGTTTACCAGTTGCTTGCCCATGGTCGGTGGTTCTCTCCGGGTACTCCGGCTTCCTCCACCACTAAAACTGGTCGCCATGATATAGCTGAAATATTGTTGAAAGTGGCATTAAACACCAAAAATCAATCAATCAATCAATCTATTTACGGCTTCTGGTTACCTCTGTGGACTGATATCTTCAAACATTTCTGTGTAATGCTCGTTGTCAATACCCATACCCAGCTATTGTTGTTATTACTCACAAGTATATAGATACAGTATAGCTAGTAATGGACTACTTTCTGTATTTATTATAGCTATGACCCAGATTCCGTGTTTCCGGAGTGATTTAAACTATTAGGTCATTCTTGTCAAGATATTGCCAATATATCTGTGCCTTATAACTAACATATCATGTTTTTATTTCAACCTTTTAACATTCACGTTTCACAGATGATATATTAGATAGTATATCTCTCTCCTTGTTAACTGTTTCACTAAAATTAACTTTTGATGTATTGGAAATTTTGTTTTCAAGGAATTGATTTTTTTTCTGCAGTTGAAGCTAATTATTGTGATTGCCATCTTATATGCAGATAGAATTGCTCTCAGCAAAAAATATGAAAGTAAAATATCACCATGTATTACGTATTATTAGAGTCGGTAATGTTTTAGGATCACGCTGTGTGTTTCCGTCAAATTGTTCGTGATTTTTATGGATGAGTAAACAGATTAATCAATGATTTTATTTACTTTTTTCTGAAACATATTATTCAATATCTGCTACAATGTCAATAATTTTACGACCGCACACATGCTTGTGTGTGTGTCATTCATAAATAATATTTTAGAATTTAGTATTGTTTGGTCAAATGTAATTATGCCAGGTCATTGAAAACTTATGTACTATACTTTACTGTTACTTGAATTATAAGCTTGAATCCCGGTCATTGAGAGGTGTACTCGATCCATCATTATGTGGTAAGGTTTATCAGTGACTTGCGACAGGTCGGTGTTTCTGTTTGGGTACTCGAGTGTCCTTCATCAATAACACTGACCGCCACATGCTCGATATAACTAAAATATTTTTAAAAGTGGTATTAAATACCGTATTCCCTCCACCACAAACATTTATTGAGTAAATTGAAAGAAGCAGTTAATGAGTTGACTGATTACAGGTTCTATGGAACATCTTGTTAATAATAAGTCGACCGTTGAACGTTCGTTATTTATTTGGTACATTTAATTACAGGACTGATTACATGTTCTATGGAACATCTTGTTAATAATAAGTCGACCGTTGAACGTTCGTTATTTATTTGGTACTTTTAATTACATGACTGATTACAGGTTCTATGGAACATCTTGTTAATAATAAGTCGACCGTTGACCGTTCGTTATTTATTTGGTACATTTAATTACATGACTGATTACAGGTTCTATGGAACAGCTTGTTAATAATAAGTTGACCGTTGAACGTTCGTTATTTATTTGGTACATTTAATTACATTAAAATGACCTTCATATCATAAAGAAATGAAAAATCGACAGACGAAAGTAGGAATATACATATGTTATTTTACATCTTGTCACGTACCGTCAGCATCATACAGTGAACTCTTTCAGATTTTATTTAGCCTTTGGCGGTTTATTCGGAAGCAGACTTGTGGTCAATATAATTATACTAGAATTCGAAAAAAAAACAAAAAATCCAGCGAGGCAGTGACATCTGATTCTACAATGGACATCTGAATTCACTTCCGGTTTTTGTGTAGGGTTTATGTTGCTCAAATGTTAATTTTCTGTGCAGTGTTTGCTAGATTATTGTTTGTCCGTTTTCATTTTGCCATTGTATATTGTCTGTCCTTTTTCGATATACATGAATGGCTCCTGACTACCCCTTTGTATCTTCTAAATCTTCTTTTAGAGAGATTCATATTGCCTGATCTTTAGTTTTTTGTGTAGTGTTTTGTAGATCATTGTTTGCTCTTTTATCCGTCTTCATTTGACCAATCGATCAATCAATCAATCAATCAATCAATCAATCAATCAATCAATTAATCAATCAATCAATCAATCAATCATTTTGCTATTGTACATTTGTTGTCTGTCCTTCGATTTACGGAATGTGATTACACGTTTGGCTTCGTTGAACTGTTGTATGTGTCGTGTGTGACAATAATCTATGATGGTATTTAATTTGTTTTGTTTGTAAAAAGTATAATTTGTTTACTGTATGTGTTCGAATCACTTAAATAAGATCTGATTAAATAATTTATTTACATTGAATTTGTAAAATGTTGTTGATTGAATAAATAAAACCTTGTTTTCATCTTCACATAAAGTTTGCCTTCAACTTTGAAAACACTTACGTTTCATACAAGTTGTTTGTCAAGAAACG
The DNA here is from genome assembly GCA_002080005.1 of Gigantidas platifrons. Lineage (NCBI taxonomy): Eukaryota > Metazoa > Mollusca > Bivalvia > Mytilida > Modiolidae > Gigantidas > Gigantidas platifrons. The sequence continues at coordinate 780,123 of MJUT01003643.1, read as the reverse complement.
ATTTTTTTAATAGTTGTTTGTCAAGAAACATAGGTTTTTTTAGATTGTTTGTCACGAAACATTGTATATCTCTTCCGCAGCAACAAAGATGTTATATTGCACAAACAATTTACTTTGAATGCCTTACATACGAGATTGATTTGAAATTTCTGAATATTAGAACGTAAACACACTGTATAAAGTATAGTGATACCAAAGAGGTAATCAGAAGCCGTAAATTGACGAGGGACAGACAACACAATGGCCAAAAGGAAAAGGACAACGGTAGAATACACATTAAAAAGAATACTAAAAGCTTAGCAAGACAAACGCCACACAAAACAGGGGTAAACTCAGAGGCTTGGAATGAGTTCCTGCTCCACGACTGGTATCCTTCGTGTTGCTACTGTTGTTAAGAATTCGGTAACGAGTAATGAAAGAGGAGAGAAGACGGGATTACAAATAAAAAAAACATTACAGTTCCTATATTTGCATTTATGTTGACGTCTCATCTAAAAATATCACAAATATAACGACTGGCAATATTTTGTTATTTTTTATTAGATATTGGAAATTGTTTTACGACAACCATACATGTAACTAATAAAGAGTTGAAATTGTTTGGCATTATCAGTCAGATCTAGTAATTTTAATGGTCAGGATATACAGATCTTTTCATGTTTTATGATGTTCTGTAATAATAATTAAGATTCACAATTAGTTCCCAGGTAGGCGGTATATTGATTGTTGATTGTTGTTTACTTAACACCCAAATTAAAGGTCATATGGCATGCATATTCAGGCGGTGTACAGTTTCAACAATATTGTGGGGGGGGGAATGAGAGAGGAAAAATATACAGAAATGGGGAAGGAATGGGATAACTTTAATTTGGGCAACTACATTTAACTGCCACTGGAAAATCATAGAGATAAAAAGTGCAAGGAGCGTGGCACCTGCCAAAAGCGAAACCCTATATGATCCTCGACCAGGCTATCAGTATTATAACATGACACCTCCCACCGAGAGGGCATTCCTTATCCACCACCTGGGGTTCCTGTTGCTTAATCGTTAGTTTTCTGTTCATTGTTTTCACGGGTGGTGTGCTACGTCACACGCACGGATATTTGAACATCGCCTCGAGGTAGGTTTATGCAGTTGTACAATTTAAAAAAAAGGAAAACTAACAAAACCAAGTAGTTCACCGAAGGACCCACATATCAGACTTCATTGTTAGCATACATTCATTGCGTGGAAACCCGTCAGTTTTGCAAACACTCATGTACTGTTAAAATTCCGGGCAAGGTTACCGTTCACACAAAACCCATTTAACTGTACAGAAGTGTTTGCAAAACTGACGGGTTTCCACACAATGAATGTAACAATGAAGTATGATATGTGGGTCCTTCGGTGAACTACTTAGTTTTGTTAGTTTTCCTTTTTTTAAATTGTACAACTGTATAAACCTACCTCGAGGTGATGTTCAAGTATCCGTGCGTGTGACGTAGCAAACCACCCGTGGTTGTATCGAGCATTGCTTGTCTTTTTGTTCTTTTTATTATTGTATTATCTATCCTTCGTCATACGGTCTCTGATTACTGGTCATGATCGTAATTATGGCAGATGGATTTACAACTACATATATAATCAGTGCCTATCATCACTACCGTTGCGAGTTCGCACACCGCTCATGGCGAGGCGTACTCGATATAACATGCGATGTATTCTGTCAGTGACATTCTGCAGGTCGATGTTCTCTCCGAGTACCCCGGTTTCCTCCACCAACAAAACTGACCTTCATGAAATAACTAAGTTATTGTTGAAAGAGGCATTAAACACCATAACCCTTGCCCTATTAAATGTTCAGAATATAACGTATTTCCCAGATATTGGTGTTAATGTTGTGCAATGTAATTATAATGTTTCTATGTACGATATGATTGGCACGTCAATAGAAATTATTTTCTGTATGAAGTTTTAATCATTTGATTTAGTGGGTTGCTTTGAAGAAAAAAAACCCAAAAAAAAACGTGTGGGTGACTTGGATTTCAGTCAAAGCTAAAAAAGGATATTGTTCTCTCAGATGCCTTAGTATTTGATTTATTTACTATTGACTCAAATGTCAAGGATGTTCCATTATATGTTGTGTCATATTTTAATTAAACAGTTAAAGATTTGTATAGAAAACTGAAGCGCGCTGGGTTTTTTTTTTTATGTTAGATAATTTCACAAATGCTTTGTTAGCTTCTATAGTATCATTTTCTGAACCTGATATCATCAAGAACTATGGAAATGGAAAAATACAATAAAGTGTTATTGTTTCCCGGCATTGTGTCGACAAATTAGGCAACCATTGTAAAACTAATTCAGACATTTGTTGAAATTGGTAGAACTGTTGACCATCTTTGCTTCAATTTCAATTCTTTATTACTTTAAGCAGATTATGCTCATCAGTACATAAATATAAACTCTCTTTCATAATTTGCTTATGCTTGAGGGGCCGGCGTGGTCATGATCGTATGGTAATTGGATTTAAAACTACATGTGAAATCAGTGCCTATCACCATTAAGTTGTGAGTTTGAACCCCGTTCATAGCGAGGTGTACTCGATACAACATTGTGTGATAAAGTTTGTCAGTCACCTGCGACATGTCAGTGGTTTTCTCCGGGTACTCCCGTTTCCTCTACCAAGACAACTGACCGCCACTATACAACTCAAATATTGTTCAAAGTGGCGCTAAACATCATAACCGTAACACTAACCCCTGTTTGAAGCAACGAGAACTAAGATGAGTTCTCTGATATTACAACTTAAAACAAATCCAGTGGTTTCAGATACTCAAAAGTGTTATTATTAAACTCTTACCTTACTGACTCCTTTTTAGCTCACCTGGCCAAAGGCAATGTGTGCTTTTGTCATGGGTAAGCGTCCGTCGTCCGTCCGTCCGTTAGCTTTTCACATTTAACTCTTCTCTGAAACCGCTGAACAGATTTCAACCAAACTTGCCATACATGTTCATTGGATGGTCCTCTACCAGATTTGTGTTTTTGGTGTAGATCGGAAATTCAACATGGCTGCCAGGGCCAATAATGTGTTCTGATTGGTTGAAACCTTGAAAATCTTCTCGTCAGAAACCACTAAACCAATTGAATTGTGATTTTACAGGAATGATCATTGGGTGGTCCTGTACTAAACTTGTGAATCATTTGCTGATAGGAAATTCAAGATGGCCGCCATGACTCGACTTAGTTTTAACATAGTACCCTATGGAAAAAAAATTAAAAGTCTTCTCCTCTGAAACCAGCAAGTCAATTTAAAGTAAACATGGCATGAATGGTCCTTAGATGGTCAACTTTCAAAATATGTCCTGTGAACCCGACCTCCATCCAAGATGGCCACTGTCACGGACATAGTTTTAACATAGGACCCTATGGGAAAATTATTTAAAAGTCTTCTCCTCTGAAACCAGTCAGTCAATTTAAAGCAAACATGGCATGGATGGTCCTTGGGTAGTATACTTTTAAAATTGTGTCCGGTGACCACGACCTCCATCCAAGATGGCTGCCATGAGCAGGCATAGTTGTAACATAGAACCCTATGGGATTTGAATAGTAACTTAGATGTATTCGGCATGCAGACATTCTTAAGAGGACTTAGTTATGTCAGGTGAGCGATACAGGCTCATCTGAGCCTCTAGTCTGGTTAAATATCACTTGCAATGCAACATTGAAAGCTTCGATTTCTAGAACATCAACGAACGGTGTTGAAACTCTTACCTAATTGACTACTTTTTTTGATTAAATAACACTTTCCATACAACCTTGAAAGCTATAATTTCTTGAATATCAACTAAAATGTTTAAACTCTTACCTAAATGACTCTTTATCTGGTTAAATAACATTTCCCATACAACCTTGAAAGCTTTGATTTCTAGAACATCAACAAAACGTCCTTAAACTCTTACCTAATTGACTACTTTTTTGGTTAAATAAAGCTTCCCATACAACCTTGAAAGCTTTGATTTCTAGAACATCAACAAAACGTGCTTAAACTCTTGACCTAATTGACTACTTTTTTGGTTTAAAAAATAACACTTGCAATACAATATTGAAAGCTTTGATTTCTTGAATATCAACAAAACGTGCTTAAACTCTTACCTAATTGCAGCCTTGTCACTATATTTTATTATAGAAGGCTTAAATGAAATAGTATAAGGCAAAAGGGGGGGTCTGGGGGTCCTCCCCCAACGGGGTCGCAAGGGGCAGCGCTCCTTCTGGGGGGCCTAGGAGGGTAAAGCCCCCATCCGAAAATGAATTTCTATGTTTTTAAAGGTGAAAAGAAAAATAAGCTATTCTGGCACCTTTTTATGTATTAAAATGTGCTAATTTACTTGGGAAATTACAGAATTAATGAAGGTGTGTGATCTATGTAAAAAGTAACCAGGCCTGGCCATATATTTAAGTGCCTGTCCATAGCTAGGAACTAGTATCAACTTCATTATTGGAGACATTTTGAGCTTGTTGTTATGGTGTGGACTTGAGTTTACCTGTTGAAGACCATATAGGCGTTTTCTACTATTTCGTTCTTTTCTACTTTCAATTTCAATTGTCACACGTGACAAAGTATATTTGGAATAAAAGCAGGAGCAGGTCAATTCTTTAAAAAAAAAAGATCGACTCATTCTAAGCTAAACTGTTGTTGTGATACAAACCTTCGTGTAAACAATATTCCGGTCTTTTTCTTTTCTTCGACATGTTCGAGTTCGGCCTTGACATTGTGCCTATTTTTACTTAAACTGGATATCCAGATTCGTCGATCTATTAGCGAAGCACAACCGGGATTCAGTTTATTTTTCCATTCGGTATATCTCAGATCTTTTCATTCTCCGCAACGAAAAACATAACCACGCATAGTAATCGAACTTATCGGAAATACGTTTGTTTTTCTATGTATTTTATCCGACAAATGAATAAGTATCACACCCAGTGAAACAATTTTTATCATATGCTCATTTTGGGCGTTGTCTATTATTTTTTAAACGATCGAAAATCGTTTAATGCTAGCGCCCGTGCAAACAGGAAGACACTGCTTTACACAACATGTGTCGCAACCTTCCGCCCAGACAAAAATATAGTCCATATATAGAGTCAATTGTAAGAGGACGAGTAACTTAAATATCAGAAAGAGCATGCATGCAACATTCATATATTATAAATCCCCCTTAAAATCGGGTACTTATATGCACGTTTGCTCATCTATCAGTATTTCTTTGTTGCAACGCGGATTTTGCGGATGGATATTTCAGTATATAGAAATACTTTGATTTTCGAAAATTGACATTTGAACAACAAAAAATGCGTGTGGATATTTCAGCAAGTGTACAAAAATTGTACCTTTCTACTTTTGTCCTGTTCCGAAATGTGTGTTTTCTGTTTTTAAATTTAGAATAAATTTTAAAACATAGTCTATTTATATCCTACGCTGCTGGGGTTACAATTCAACTGGTTTGTCAGTGTCGTTAGTTCTCGACAATCGTAGTTTTGTTCTTGGGAACCAGTGCTTTAGACAACACGTGTTCTAATGTTTGAGGTACTATCTAATGAAAAGTCTAGAAAATCCCGAAGAGGTTTTGACCTGTTAACCTTGACTCACTGCTGACGTATTTATGTCAACAATACATGCTTTTA
>MJUT01003643.1:757653-773895 GCA_002080005.1 Gigantidas platifrons | reverse complement strand
TGCTTGTACCTTTTAAAACTACAAGCAATGGTTTGCTTGTGGTTAAAAAAGTTAATCCCATTAGATTCTTTGGTAAAGGAACATCTACATTACACTGCATGTTTTGTTTTGTGGGAATGAGTTTTGTAAAGAGTTGTAAACGATAATTCAGACGAGGTAGGTTTCCTGTTAATAGCAGACTTACCAAGGTCTTTCACTCTTGGCCATGCTGACAAAATGTTCACTATTATATATATGCAAATGTATATACAAGAAAATGTAACATATTCTGGAACATTGGATAAAAAGCTGTTTTATGTGAATAACATATTGATGTCTCTGGAGTTTGCTCTCAATTTACTATTTCAAAGTTTGACATCTTCTTCTAGAAGTATTTTTCGATTGTGCATAGCATACAAAAAATCTACATGCAAGCAGTTCGATCGTTTAACATCACCTTTGGTGCTTTCATTTCTTTTCTGTAGCGGGCGCAAAATGAAAAGTAAACGGCATTCCTGCAGGCAGCCGGCTACTAACGACAAGGCTGTAATTGACTACTTTTTTGGTTAAATAACACTTGCAATACAACCTTGAAAGCTTTGATTTCTAGACTATCTACGAAACTTGTTACCTAATAATTGCTGGATCTATGCAGTGAGTGATATAATTGTTTGGTACTTTCGATAATTCCCTATATATTATACCCCCACTCATAGAGAGGGAGCTATATTGGAATCACCTTGTCCGTCCGTCCGTTTGTCCGTTTGTCCGTTTGTCCGTCCGTTCACACTTTCGTTAAAGATGTCTCAGCTGCTACTGGAATAAATGATTTTATTTTTGATACATGACTTTTGCATAGTGACTTGTACCGTGTCTCCCCTTTCCAGGCTTACCGCACATCTACTTCCTGTTTACCGCGCGACTTAAAATTTTTCATGTTTGCCGTAATGAAAATTTTCGTAACAGATATCTCAGCTTTTACTGGAAGAAATGATTTGATATTTGATATATGGGTTTGGCATGGTGACTTGTACCGTGCCTCCCCTTTCCAGGTTTACCGCACATCTACTTCCTGTTTACAGTGCGACTTATGAGTTTTCATGTTTGCCGTAATAAAAACTTTCGTAACAGATAAATAAGGGTAATAACAAAATTACCGAACACAGAGCAATCTTCCAAAGGGAAATTCAAAACTCATAAATCAATAAACAGACAAAATCAGTCAACAACCGGGAAACTGGAAAACCGCAATGGTCCTGACTTGGTACAGGCATTTCTAAAGAAATGGTGGATTGAATCAGATTTTACGGCGCCAACCTCTCGCTTCCATTACGGTTCAANGGTTCCCGTTGTCACTAAAACAACATTTACAACAATACTGGAAAAAACAGGCAAAATAGCAGTCAAACAGTACCAAACTCAGTATCTAATATATCTCGTGAACCATCACCATCAACTATGAGTCCTTTGAAGTATTTTAATTACGACAGTAAATGTCAAAAGCATTTTTACGTCACACATAATATTTTTGACATTGTAAACCACGTATACCAAATCCTTGTCTTTATACATTTTTACTATTGTATCTGCAGAGACAGAATATATTTCGACAAGATCTTGATATCGGAATATAAACTTTTTAAGAGATCGAATAAGGCGAATCTTTTTATAGCCCTGGTCCAGTAGCCTGTTTTTCAGACAAAGATGACGCTTCAAGAAATCAGAATAATTGCTACTGGCTCTTGCATAACGAATCAATATTGCGAGATGTAAACACCATATGCAGGAGAAGCTGGTATATTGCTGCACATATTAGGAAAATTTATGATTTTAAAATTGAAGTCGTCTCGTTTATCATAAATTTTAGTACTGAGTTGACCACTGTCGTCAAATTCGAGGTACAAGTCCAAAAATGATGCTGATGAAGCTGTGTCTGTGGTCTCTTTAATTTCCAGCTCTGGATGATATATCAATGGAAGAAATCTCAGTTTCTACTGGAAGAAATGATTTTATATTTGATATATGGCTTTTGCATGGTGAATTGTACCGTGTCTCCCCTTTGCAGGTTTACCGCACATCTACTTCCTGGATACCGTGCGACTTAGAATTTTTCATGTTTGCTGTAATGAAAACTTTCGTAACAGATATCTCAGCTTCTGCTGGAAGAAATGATTTTATATTTGATATATGGCTTTGGCATGGTGACTTGTACCGTGTCTCCCCTTTCCAGGTTTACCGAACATCTACTTTCTGTTTACCTCATAGTTAGTGATCCATTTTCTGGTAATGAGTGTTGAGATATATACAAATTAGATACAAATGAACGAGTGGGGGTATTCTTAGCACGACGTAGCGTGCAACATCTTGTTTCATGTAAACGCATGTTTTTGTTTTCAAAAATATATTCTAAATTTATTATTTTTATCAATTCTAATAAATTTTTCATGCAATGAAAGAATAATATTATTTTTATAGTTTTTCATATAATGTTTTAATTAGTCTTGAATTCCTCAACCGCATCGGCGATGCAATGGTTAGTAAGCTTGTCTCTAGTGCGGCAGACCAGTCAGACCAAAGACTACAAACTTGGTATTTGCTCCTTTTCCGCTAAACACGGTACATTAAGGAGTAAGAGCAAAGGCTTAATGGATCGGAATGTATCCGAGTGGAGCGGCATGTCTACCCATGAACTGTTACTTCAGTGTTCTAGCACTGTAGACATTCAAGTAAGGGTGTTGGTAAAGTAGCTCATCGGAAAGTAACTTGTTCTCGTCACGATATAGCCGATAAGTTGTTCATGTGGCGTTAAACATTAATCACTCACTCATGATTTTAATAGTTTTTCTCTAAATGCGTTGTTGAATTCCTTTGTGCTATTATCACATATTCATCCTACTGATGAAACTTTCCGGACAAGCAATATTTATCCTTAAAACTAATACCTCGTGAATTCTTTGTTGACTTTCTGTGGGGGCGTTTCATTTTGAGCCCGGCATATTCTTTTTGTTTAGTATGCATATTGTACCACAGGAAGACTGTTGGCTTGCTACGGGCGTCTCATGTTGAGCCCGGCATATTCTTTTTATTTAGTATGCATATTTTACCACAGGAAGAATTTGTTGGCTTGCTACAGTCGTCTCATGTTAAGGCTGGCACGTTCTTTGTATTTATTTTACATATTTTGACATTTTATTTATTGCTTTTTGAAATTTAAAGACGTTCCCCGATGGGATAGACAATGTCTAACCTATCAAACATCTATCTTGTTTGTAAGATCGTTACTTTATACACTGCTTCACTCTCAAGACATTCAACATCAATCAATCAATTAATCACGCCATATGAAAACTACATTTTATTCTTCAGATAAGACACAATCATACAATTGAATAGCGATCTTTATCTTTATTACTTCCTGGTCGGTTTATTTTGCAATTACTAATTATAGCCTGTTCAGTAATTGACTTGTATACGTGATAGTTCAGTGATAGGTATGGATTTACACGATATTGACATAACAACACAGTTTATAAATCCTGTATATATAATACATATATTGTTGTCCCTCAATTAACGGTCTCGCATTTATAACAGTGTTATTACTTCCTCGTCTTGATACAGCTACATGTTTTGCCGCCATTCATGACGAGGAAGTAACACTGTTTTAAATGTGAGACCGTTAATTTAGGGAACAACAACTTAAATGTGTTGTTATAGTAGACAATGCAATCTTTTATGCATGCCTGAAGCAAGGACTTGGATTTCCAGCGTCATATGTCGTGGTCTGTTTTGAGAGGTGATTATTGTTCGTTTTATTGATATTGGTAGACATGATGATCATCACTGTTTCAACTCCCTTTTCATAATTTATTATTTTCTATTGGAAAACACTTTGGGATGTCTGGCGTGTTTGTCATCTTTCAAGTATATCATGGACTTGATTGTATTAAAATATTTGTGAATTATTAAATTGCCATTAACGACGGAAATATCATTTGAACCTCATTAACCTGTCATTTACTTTGGTATATATACAATATTTGTATCTTTTGGGAATATTAGAAACAGATAGAAAATCTTGTTACTAGTATACAACAAGTGCAGATATATTTTATTTTTACTCATGTACGTATATTGCGTTTATCATGCAATGATAAAAAAAAAACTCTTTAACATCTGCCAATTATCCGAAACGCGTCGTTCTAATGGATCTTCAAGGGCGTTCGCTATCACGTCAGTACATATACCAATATACTAATACCGTTCACTTTACACCCATTAGGTACCAAAAACCACAGGCATTTGACCGATGGACCTTAATTTTGCCGTGTTTGCCACGGGGGTACGTATTTTCAGGGCTAGTAACGATGTAGGACCTCTATTTAATTGTGGGTCCTGGGTCCACACGAATACTAGAAAAATACACAAGGTAAGAAACAAAATTGTCCTCAAACCCGGAGGTCGATTTATTTTCTGTTACGCGGCACGCGATTGGTCAATTCTTTTCCGGAAATATGCCTTGACCAATCGCGTGCCGCGTAATAGAAAATAAGTGGTCGACCTCCGTGTTCGTTGACAATCTGTCTTGGAAACAGATAGTCGGGGGTATATATGCAAATTAGTACGAATATGAGAGTAAACCAGTGGCACAACAGCTGATGGGGGTCCACAAGGTTAGTGCATTCCATCCGTTTATTTTTCAGAAATCAGGGAAATCGACAATAATAAGAAATTTAGCAGTACGCCACCATTTTCAGTGATTTTGTTTCTTACCTTGTGTATTTTTCTTGTGTATTCGTGTGGACCCAGGACCCACAATTAAATAGAGGCCCTACATCGTTACTAGCCCTGAAAATACGTACCCCCGTGGCAAACACGGGGAAATTAAGGTCCATCGGTCAAATACCTGTGCCAAAAACGCCATATTTTGGTCAGTGGCCATATATAGCAAAATGAGGCGTTACGATATGGCGTTTAACGCCGCTGTAAACAATATATCAGTTATATTGTGGCTGTCAGTTTTATTTGTGGAGGAGACAGGAGAAACCCACCGACCTGCTGTAAGTCACTGACAAACTTTATCTCATAATGTCGTATCAAGTACACCTCCCATGTGCGGGATTCGAACTAACAACGTTAGTGGTAATATGCACTGATTGCACTGGTAGTTGTAAATCCAACTACCATGCGATCACGACGGTCCCCTAAAATCCCCCAAAAATACCACAATGTCGGTATGATGGTCGTTAAGTAAAAAATATCAAGTTGTATATTGAAAATTCTTAGATTCCATCAGTTCCGCTGATCCATTGTGATGCATTTCATGTCAAACAATGCTCTAGCAAATGAATCTTTTCTATAGCATCGCTTCCAACATTTGTTTCATATAACTCTTGTACGTGAAATGACCTCAAATAACAAGGAAAGGAATTCCTTGTGAATTATGGGAGCCGCCATTTTCTACAACGAAACGAGTATTTCTCTGGCAGTAGACACATATTCATAATCATGCCAAACAGTGCTCTAATAAATGCATCTTTCTATAGCCTCGCTCCCGGCCTTGCTTCGTGTCACTCTTATACGTTTTTTTTATTATTGACCTAGAATAACATGTACGTAGATACTGCACGTACAAACCATGACACGCCTAATCCAATAAGCATCGCCAGCAATGGCTTACGTGTTTATGTCATAATAGTAATGTTACCAACTTGCTATTATCTAGATGATATAATAACTTAATCTTAATTAGCTGAGAACGAATCAATAATGATTGTACTTTGATCTTTGACAGGATGGTAATTATTTTCGATTTAGAGCGTACCTGATGAAGGTTATTCCAGAAACGCATCACGTGGGCACTAAAGTTGATATCTACGTTTTTATCAATACTCATCTACATATACTGGTATAACTCTCGTGTGGTAAAACATACATATTTTTGGGGTTTTTGATTTATTACCTCCTTTTTTGCTTGTTAAATTTGTCGCAAATATTTAGTTCGCTGACTTGGTCTAAGTTAATGCGTATATGCTTTAGCCGGAAATTTGTAAACGTCGTCCAGTCATTCCTCTTTACTATTTTCAGATTTCAATATGTTGTTCTTGACACCGAACACCGATATTAAAAAAAAAGTCAGAATTCCAACATAGTCGATGACCCACTGCTGACCACGCTTCAATAACTCTCCACGCATCACTCGTGGGTCAACTGACAGAGAAATGATCATAGTCACGTGGTCATTGATAACCACATTGATAAGTTCCGGTAACTTACTTTATAGCCCATCAAATCGCAGCTTTTAAATGTATCAAAATTTAGGAAGAAGTTCTTTGCGAATTACGGGAGCCGCCATTTTCTATATTGCTTTTTTTTGTACCTCAAAGGAGGAGATTATCAATATCAAATGAAACTTTTGATTGCTAACTATCAATAGCCTTTTATAAGCGACACGAGGATTTCTCTGCCAGTAGATACACGGAGGATGAATGGAGAGTAATTGGAGAATGATCAGCTGAGGGTTAGTTATCACGATAAAATGTCACCAAACACAAATAAAAGTCAGAATTCTACATTCAACGAATAAAAGAGAGAATTCTATCAGATACAAATAAAAAAAAGAATTGTAATTTCAATAATAGATATATCTTATAAATTATGTCTGTGTCTAATCACTCAGTACTGTGGGGGGGGGGGTTCTACAAACTATAATTAAAACTAAACAGAATTATCAGTAAGAAGAAGAGTTTGAGGATACCAAAAGGGTAATCAGAATGAGTAAGTCTAAGAATGACAGGTACCAAAATGGTCAAAAAATATAGGAGAAAAGGACAAACAATGATCTACAAAACACTACACATATGACTACCGATCGAGAAACTCAAAAATTACTATAAACCGTCAAAGAATAAAAGAATTATACATGTTCTTCTACATGTAAATGCATGTATATCATGTGAAGAATTCTACCAACCTCAAGTGATATTGAAAACAATTATAGGACAATTTGAATACACTGCAACATTACAATTTTGAAATACGGACGGTGAAGGTCAAGACGTAATGCAGCTGTTACGGAATATTAATTCGTTTTATCTTTGTTTTATATTAAATAAATATGTTTATTGCTTGTAACATTTTATTGACAGCTGAGAGTCTTGATTAAAAAAATTGATTAGCAAAGCAAACTATGTTCCGTGCTTCCGATATATGTTTATTGAAATGCGTTCTTTGAACTTTTTCAATCGATTTAGATACAATTGATTTATTTTTAATTAATTACAATGATTAAAGGTAAAATAATAGTATATAGTATACGGGAGTTTCTTTTTGCCCCGTTGTCCGTCCGTCTGTGCACACCTTCAATCCTTTTTCTCATCTGAAACCAAAGATTTGAAATGCGTGCTTTGAACTTTTTCAATCGATTTAGATACAATTCATTTATTTTTAATTAATTACAATGATTAAAGGTAAAATAATAGTATATAGTATACGGGAGTTTCTTTCTGTCCCGTTGTCCGTCCGTCTGTGCACACCTTCAATCCTTTTTCTCATCTGAAACCAAAGAACATATTTTAATGAACCATTCGTCAGTAGTTTTTGAGGCACCCGGTTTTTAGTTGGGGTCGTGTTGTTCAATCTTTAGTTTTCTGTGTAGTGTTGTGTAGCTCATGGTATGTCCTGTTTGTTTTGGCATTGTGTTATTTGTCTTTCCTCAATTTACGGTTTTGGTAACTCCTTTGGTGTCTTCAAGCTTTGTGTTCTAACTGATGCCATGTGGTACCTTTTATTTAATCTTTGATCCAGCTTATTTGTAGGGTTTTCCATATCAAACAATGGACTTTATTTCAGTCATACACTTTGTTACAATTGGTCTGTATCTAACAGCATGAGCAAATAGAAGCAACCTTCTCAAATGTTACGTTATTTTTTAAAGATGCAAAAGGGTAATCAGCAGCCGTTTATAAAAGGGCAACTGATTCGGAGATTCTATTAATAATTTTGATCAGAAATCCAAGATGGTCTACACCACAAGACATTGTTTAACATATAGAGAATATGAATAAAACATGTTTTTTCAAACATTAGAAACATTATTGAACCCAAACTTTGAGAGAATAACCAGACGCACGATACAATGTCAAACGAGCCGGAAGTAATCGGTACGAGTTATTGTTTGTAATTAATATACATTGTAGCTGAAATACTGCCAATTCTAATTACATTTTTGTCTGTCAAGTTGAAAAGTTCATTAATAACGGTAATATTGAGTGCGGTGACCAATGTTATCATGCTTCAGAACAAACAACTTAATCTCGCATACAATACGACAAATACATTTTTAATTCCTTGCTAAGTTCATGCACTGCAACAGACGTCGGAAGTATCTTTAAAATACATTGTGAATATAGGAGTTTCATATGCACCTGAAGTCTGTAATCTTTTTAAAATGTACTAGTGAGTGAGTGAGTAATTGTTGTTTAGCGCCAGCTCAATAATTTTTCCGCAATGTCATGACAAGAACAAGTTAATTTTCAATGATATGATGATGATGTCCGCTTTTTACTAGACCAACACGCTAAGTTGGGTTTTTATTGTGCTAGCTGATCACTGTAACAACAGTCCGCGGATAGACATGTAGCCCAACTGTGACACATTATCCTGATTCCGTGCCAATCAGTCTTTGCTTTTTCTCCGTAATGCTGCGTGCTTAGGAGAGAAACAACGAATACCAGTGTTGTAGTCTTTGGCTCGAACCCACGATCTACCACGCTCGAGGCGAGTATGCTAACCATTACACCACCGAGTCTGTGTCTGTAGTCCTTTAAAATGTTTTATGACTATATGAATTTTATCTGCACCTGAAGCCAGTAGTCTTTGTAAAATATATTTTAATATAGGAATTTTATCTGCACATGAAGCCAGTAGTCCCTCATCAATTTTGACAAAAATGGGCCCGAGAACCAAGTAATTAATTTTGCATGGCCTAATATATGAATTTTATCTGCACCTGAAGCCAGTAGTCTTTGTAACATGTATTATTAATACAGGAATTTTATCTGCACCTGAAGCCGGTAGTCTTTGTAAAATGTACTGTAAATACATGTATAAGGATTTGGTATATCCACACGCCTTCAAATCAAATTCCTGCCTTTAATTCCAGTAGTATTACGACAAATACCATATCATAGCATACATCACACCATAACACATCCATTATTCTACTGAGCATAATGCAATAATTCATGGAAAATCCTAAATATTGCTACAAGGTAGAAATGACGTCTCTGCTTAAGTAGGGCGTATAACGGATACTTTTGATGCTAGTATAGTGAATGTGGGTGTCTTCAAATTTATAGCAAGTGCGTTATGATCAATCTTTCCAATTATTTTTAAGAGTTCTGATTTTATTGTCTAATCCATTACTATATTGATTTCAAAGAACTAATCAAGAAGTAATTAGCATTATTGGGGTAACGCATTTTACAACGTTTCAAAAATATTTCGAGGATTGGCGATGACTTTCTATTATCTTCCACTTTCTGTGAATACCAAATATTTATTTTACCAAAGATTTCATGTGTTGAAGAATCCATTCTATAAATAAATAAAAACGTAGATATCTAATTTACTACGCACGACGCGTTTCTGGAATAACATTCATCAGGTACGCTCAAAGTCGAAAATTTTAAGCCACATAATTTTAGACGTTTTAGGAGCAAGTAGATCAAACGGCTTAAACAGGACAATATTATCAAAATTGTCTCCGGTCATATATGCATGAGGGAGGAGAACCCTGGTTTTAATAATGACAAGAAATAATTAACATTGTGGGGGTAACACAATTTATAACGTTTCAAAATATTTCGAAGATTGGCGATGGCTTTTATACTATCTTCTACTTTCTATGAATACCAAATATTAATTATACGAAATATTTCATGTGTTGAAGAATTTCTTCTATGAAAATAAAAATAAAAAAATAAAACGTAGATATCTAATTTAATGCACACGATTCAATACGACGATTCCGTGATAAGACGTTCTCCTTACTTGGAGGAAGAATTCGTACCACCGATCACGTGACTTCATAAAAAATCTAGGCATTTTTAGCAGTAGACACTGCAGGTAGTAATGGATCGAGGAAAACGATCTCAAAAATCATCCAGTAAATATTGGTGCGTGGTTCCGGGGTGTACATCTGACAGCAGGAAGAAACCCAATCTGGAAAAATATGTAACATTTATCCCATTTCCGACAAAGTTGAAAGACCACAGGCCATTTTGAACTACAGATGCCTAGATTTTAGTCACGTGGTGATGGAAGTCACATGACGGTATTATCTGAATACCAGTATCCCGGAACCGACGTATTCTGTATTAACCTTTAGCTTTATCAGAAGCTCAAAGTCGAAAATTTTGAAAGCCAAATAATTTTGAACTTTTTAGGAGCAACTTCAAGTAAAAAAGCCACAATCGGCCAATGTCACCTATGCTTTAGGAATGTTGGTTGGTTTGGTTGATTTATTTTGCTTAACGCCACTTTCAACTATATTTCAGTTATATCATGTCGGGCATCTTTATTGATGTACATTTGTAGGAAACCGGAGTACCCGTAAAAAACCACCGACCCGTCACAAGTCACTGACAAACTTTATTACATCATGTTGTATCGAGTGCACTTCGCCATGAATGGGGTTCAAAATCAAACTTTAGTGGTGATAGACACTGATTGCACAAGTAGTTGTAAATCCAATTACCATACGATCACGACCACGCCGGCTCGGCTTAGGAAGAAGAACTTAAGATTTAATAATAATTACATTAAATACTACTTGGTAACACATTGCAGTTTCTGTAATATTTATTACCTGAATAAAACTGCATAAACCATGTGATATTTTAGTCTTGTGACAATCGAACAGATTTGTCCTTTTTCAAACAGGCTCCGGGCTCTTTCAAGGTGGCCGCTGTTGTTATAAGTTTTGATGGGCAAAACCTGTACATATTTAAAAGCACTAAAGTTGTGAGTTCGAATCCCTTGGCGAGGCGTACTAGATACAATATTATGTGATAGTTTGTCAGTGACTTGCAGCTGGTCGATGTTTTTCTCCGGATACTCCGGTTTCTACCTCCAATAAAACTGACCGCCTCGATATACATTTGTGTTGCTGAACTATGGTTGAAAGTGGCGTTAAATACTATAACCTCGACCCTAATCCAAACGCTTGTCTTATCTAACTGGCGTTTTAAACCAAACACCTAGCCTAGTTATAGTTTATGTTCCATTACATTTCTATTTGATGATACAATGGTAGTGGCTCATAGCAAAGGTTGCTATTGTATCTGTTTAGATGTTATGAGTATATTGAAGAGTAGCACACAATATTAACCAAGATGGTGGGATATACAAAAGAGCAGCTGGCTTTTGGAAAGCTGGGTATTATCCCATTGTAAATTTATGGATTCTTATCTAGAGCTAATATAGATAAAAATGGGAAGAAAAAAAACATGAAATGCCGCACGGTCGGAACAGTTACAAATTTCCATAAAAAACAAAAAACGTAGAAAAATGCAAAAATCGATAAATCTAACAAACAAATATGAAGGTAATGATTTCTGTAGCTACTCGATTAGAGATCATGAATACATTAAATACGGCAAATGCATTTCACTATTTATTTTAAGTTGTATTTAGTGATGTATTATACCGGTAATAAAATGTAAAATGTAACAGCTGTTGAATTCTAATGTATATTACATATCCGTAGTTTAACTTCAAAGTATATGTTGCATTATATATAAGTAAGTACTTTGTTGATAATAAAGCAGAAATAAAAACGACATTAAATCATTTTAGTATGATGAATACAGCTAGTTAAGTTAAGAATGTAAAATATGTTATGTTATATAGGTTAACCATTCCGGAACACATTAGTACCTCGGTTTTTACTAGGGTTCGTGTTATTCGATCTTTACGTTGTTTGTCCTTTTGTACTTTTTCTTTTGGCCATTGTGTTTTCTGTTCTTCCTCGATATACGGATTCTGATTACCCCTTTGGTATCTTCAAACTCTTCTTATAGGACAGAGGTAAGTAACAAATTGGAGGAAAGGTTACATTAGTGGAGCAGGAACTGCTTACCCTTCCGGAGCACCTGAGTTCACCCACCGTTTTAGTGGGGATCGTGTTACTCGATCTTTAGTTTTATATGTTTTGTAGATAGTTGTTTGTCCTTTTGTCCTTTTTCGTTTGGTCTTTGTGTTGTCTGTCATTCTTCGATTTACGGATTCTGATTACCCCTTTGGTATCTTCAAACTTTTCTTACAAAGTCATGATTGGCCAAGCAACTAGGAATACATAAACCCGAAAAATAAATTAAATAATACATGAATCGCACCTCCCAAGATCCGAGCTGGAGCAAGACCAGATACTTCGAAAGAACTTGAGCTGTCCTGCATCCTAAACTGCACCTGTCTTGAGTGAATAACTTTCGTTTAACGCTAAGCTGAGCAATATTTCTGATATATCATAACGAGAACAAGTAACATTGTGATTATATGATGATGAAGAAGATGAAGATGATGTCCGCTTTATACTAGACCAACACGCTGATTGGATTGCTCACTGACACAGCAGTCCGCGTGTAGACATGTCTCACCACTCGGACACATGCTTATTTTTATTACAAGCTAACCCAATCTTTGGTCTTACTCCTGAGTGTTCCGTGTTCAGATCAGTAATGATATAATATCTAGAAGCTACTAAGATTCGGAAAGCTGGTAAAGGACGACGAATTCAAAATGAAGTCCAAACATTTTTATTCTGCTTAGGCGTTTGGTATTCCTGCTGCCATGACTTTTTAATTATCTAGCTTTCCAATCTATGGATTATAAGCGTATCTGACGAAGGTTATTCCAGAAACACATAGTGAGCTCTAAATTAGATTTCTACGTTTTTATTACTTTAGTTTATACAGTTTGTAGCCATGAAAGTAATTTTCATTCTGTACAGATTTAGTGCAGTTATTAGAAAAAAAAAGAGTTTGAAGATACCAAAGGGGTAATCAGAATCCGTATTTATCGAAGAAGGACTGAAAGTCATGGAATATGTAAACACCAATAAGCACAATAAGACTTTAATGGAAGATTCTATCATCACGATTTTCATTAATTTTTAAACTCCGTTTTATTGTTAACTGGAGAAAAACAGTTTATCACGAACGAGGTAATCGACCATACCAGAGGAGTAGTTCGTGGTGTGCCACTTGTTTTTTGTTTTGTTTTGTTGACTATTACGGTTCAATCTAATGTTTTAATTAATGCTATATCAATATTAATTATAAAGATGTAATCTGACTAATAGATTGCATTAACTATTTAATGAGAAATTGAAAATGAAAAATCAAAGCAAAACCCAATGATGATCTGGTGAGTTATTGAACACACGTATGGTTATTTTGACCTGTTACTGACCGTTCTGCTCGTCAACGTATGGTATTTTGGATAAACAACTACCCGTGCAATCAGTGTCTCTCACTACTCGCGCTGTGAGTTCGAATCCCGTTCAGGCGGGGCGTACTCGATAAAACATTTTGTAATAAAGTTTGTCGACAGTGATTTGTGACTGATCGGTGGCTTTCTCTTGGTACTCCGGTTTACTTCATCAATGAAACTGACCGCCACGATATAACTGAAATATTGTTGAACGCATTAAACACCATAGCCATACCCCTATTTTGACCTGTTCGTTTTAACAGTCTGATTAACTTCAGAAAAATAAAAACATTTCCTTGGTCACGTAACGGACTTTGGTGCAACATTCCCCACTTCTTATTTGGATTTCCAGAGGCCAAATATATATGACACATAGCAAATTTATATTGCCCAAAAATATATTTTGTCGTTACCTTTCTCAGAATTAATTTATATTTAGACACTTGTGTGGTGTGTATGGTTGCTTTAAAAAAAAGAAAAAAATGAAAAAACAATAGTAACATATCAAACTATTGAAACAGCTCCAATATGCAATAGACAAATGGTAGAAAGATACAAAATCGATGCCGCTAACACAAATATATGGCCACTCACTTCCCTGATACAACCGAGACAAAAAGCATCTGTCATAGTGTATTAGTCTAGTTCCGTTTCCGTCCTTAGATATCATCTTTATGAATGTCGTTTAGATTTTGTGACTTTACATCGGAGTCTTTTCAAAGAGAACATATAATTGATTCATTGATTTTAAAGTCGTTTATCGTTAGTTACAGAAGCTGAATATAAATTATTCACCATTGTTGGGAGAGCATTAGGGACATTTAATTCAATCAAACAATCTCGTATTCTAAATGCGTCTTCTGATTAAGTTAAACTCAAAATGACCAACTGGTGTAAACATAAAATGTCGACTGCCATTGCTAAGATACATTTGAAATATAAATATCGTATCTATACATATTTGAAAGCTACAAAGCACCACCAAAATTATTGATATACGCAATGGTAATTTTCGTCACTTTTTCTTTTTAGCTATTTGTATATAATGTGTTAAAACATATATTTATATATATTGTCTTTGAATTAAAAAGGTTGTCTACTACTCATAACATCACTTCACACACACACACACACTATTTTTGGCATATTTTTTTTTCAATTATAATGACACCATACATCCACGCATCCCCATTGTTTGTAGGACCCGACACTAATTTAGTGTTTCGGCAGAGTATGTTAACTTTTTAAGGGATGGTTTACTATTAAATGATTAAAAGAATATTCTAGGCTGCTCTCATCAGGGGTCCTCCTAGAATTCTTTTATTTGATTTTTGCACAAGTGAGAATTTCTCCCAAGTTTTTATGCTTTCTGTATGCTACGATTGGTTTTTTGTTGAAATATTTTTTTGCAAGTTTCATTGAACTTTAATAAATTCCAATATTTAAGAATACTTTTCTTGATTCGTTTTAGCCGTGGATTAAACTTTGATCCCATAAATAAAGGAATTCCCTTTTTATTCTTATTTGTCGGTTGTAAGAAATTTGACCTATCTTCACTCAGTACTGTAGATATGCTTTGTTCAATTTCAGATTCACGGTAACTTCTATCAATTAACCTCTTTCTAAAATCAGAGATTATATCATGTAAATCGTCTCCATTATTTGTATTTCTAATATGTCGTATCGTTTCACCTTTGATGAACCCAGAGAACACATGTTTATTATGGCAGCTATTACGCTGGAGATAGACAAATGAGTTAGTTGGCTTAAAATATGTTTTCATATCTAATTTGCCACTTTCCGCAAATCTGTTGCCCTTGAAGATATGAATGTCTAGGAAGTCGGTGAAGAATTGTTCGATTTCATCTTCATTGCTATGAAATATCATGAAACCATCATCTCTATATCTACCGGAATAATATATTATGTGTTTGAACTGGAATCTGTTATTTATTTCTTCCAAAATGTCAAACATTAGAATATCGCAAACCACTGGAGAAGGAACGCTACCCATAGCCGTTCCAATTTTTTGCTTGTATAGTTTCCCATTAAATTCGAAAACATTGTTTTTGAGGATGCATTTCAATAGGTATATAATATCTTTTGTTGGCGGACTTTTCAGATCATATTTTGTTTTATCAAATTTGGAGTATGCCTTCTCTACGGCTGATAAAAGTGCATCGATAGGACAATTTGTAAACATGTTTGTTACATCATAAGTAACTAAAAGACAATCGTTGCATGGTTGAATGTTTTCAATTATATTTATAAATGCTGCTGAGTCTTTTATATATGTGTTTTGCTGTGTAACGATAGGTATTAAGAAATGGTCGACATAATGACCGATATTTTCTAGAAACGAACCTGAATGTGAAATGATTGGGCGGCCAGGTGGTATTACATTTTCTGTGTTGCAACCTGTGACTATTATACGGTCTACATCAGATTTATTGAGTTTGTGAACTTTAGTTAGAAAATATATACGTCCTGGACGTATATTTTTTTGTAAACCATCCCTAATAAATTTAACCATAGTTTTGTCCAACACACCATCAGACCACATGTTGTTGATGTATTTATTTAGTTCTGTCTATATATTCTAGGTTATGGTTTTCGATTTGTTCATAATGAGGCATATTTAATTGTCGGTAACCCTCAGAAAGATAATTATCTTTGTCCAACACCACGACATTGCCGTTTTTATCCGCCTTCTTAATTATTAATTGTTTGTTCCTTTTCAAGTGTTTTATACTTTGTCTCTCCTTTTTT
>MJUT01003643.1:739148-757641 GCA_002080005.1 Gigantidas platifrons | reverse complement strand
ATATATTGTCGCGGAATTTTCTGACTGGCAAATAAGATAACTCAAACTTTGTCAAACTTATATAATTTTCTAATGTATGGCAACTAAATTCAGGTTCATATCCCGTTTTTTGATAAAAACGGATGAAGTTTATCGGAATTTTTATGAAACCAATAACGGCATCTCATTTTTCTTGCCAATTCGTCAAAATCTTTTAATAATTCTAGCTTAGCGTTTTTGTCTTTCGGATTCGGTATGAATAAGACAATAAGATGTAATCATGATCTGTCAATTTTGATTTAGATAGATTGATGACGTGTTGTTTGGCTTTCAATACGTTTTTATTTACTCCTGTTTCCTCCACCAATAAAACTGACCGCCATGATATAACTCAACTATTGTTGAAAGTGGCATTAAACACCATAAACCCAAATCCAAACATATTTTTATTGTTTTACCAACTGACATTTGTCATTGATGTCAATCCAAAACTCAACATGGCAAAGATAATAGAGCAATTTTATTGGATGAACCTTAAAGCTAGATTGTTCGAAATCAACTCTGTGATTTGCAATTTTTGTGACAAAAGAAAATACAAGATGGTTGCCACCACAACACTAAGTGTTCACATTGGACCTTATAGGAAATGAATATATATATTTTTTCTTAGAAATTACAAACTGTACATGAATGATCATTGGCTGTTTCCTTGCAAATTTGACATTTTTAATGTGGATTTGTCATTTGTATCCTCAGCTGCGGTAGAGAGGGACCACATAATGAAATATCCCGCCAACCCATGTTTAAACTTCCTATAAATTATGGCTTCCATGAATTATTTCGATATATAGATATCTAACAGTTCAAATACTGTAGTACACTTTGAAGAAAGACAATAATTTATATTTACGACTGTTTATTTTTATACATATATGTCGAACAGTTCAAATACAGTAGTACATTTTGGAGAAAGACAGGAATCTATGTTTACTGATGCGAACAAGGACGCACGCAATTTATATGACGCAATTGTCTGCTCCCTCTTCCATTCTGTCAAAGTCAGTAGAGTTTTCACTAATGAATTGAATTGGAGTGTATAAATGAAAGAAACAATAAACCAGGAAACAGGAAATAACATTTCCATATCAGATGTTACAAAAATGTGTCCAAGACATGAACTGAAGTGTGCATTAAAATGCATCTAGAAAGTCAAGTATCCCTCATCTCAGCAGTCGTATTTATCTATATAGTATCAATGCTATTAGGTTACTGGCATTTTCATTTTCATTAGATATCATCTTTATGAATGTCGTTTAGATTTTGTGACTTTACATCGGAGTCTTTTCAAAGAGAACATATAAATGATTCATTGATTTTAAAGTCGTTTATCGTTAGTTACAGAAGCTGAATATAAATTATTCACCATTGTTGGGAGAGCATTAGGGACATTCAATCAAAAAATCTCGTATTCTAAATGCGTCTTCTGATTAAGTTAAACTCAAAATGATCAACTGGTGTAAACATAAAATGTCGACTGCCATTGCTAAGATACATTTGAAATATAAATATCGTATCTATACATATTTGAAAGCTACAAAGCACCATCAAAATTATTAATATACGCAATGGTAATTTTCGTCACTTTTTCTTTTTAGATATTTGTATATAATGTGTTAAAACATATATTTATATATATTGTTTTTGAATTAAAAAGGTTGTCAAGTATCCCTCATCTCAGCAGTCGTATTTATCTATATAGTATAAATGCTATTAGGTTACTGGCATTTTCATTTTGATTTAAATAACTAGTAACAAGTGATATGCTAAAACAATTGTAAAAAAAACAATAACCTGGTATCATTGTCGACAGCATTCCTTCGGAAGACAATCTACAAAAATCGGTCAATTATATGGGTTTCTTCAGTATTTTTACGGAAACATCAATATATCTTTAGGAACAAAGCGAATATTTCATTGTTTGTTTCCACTACAGTCATGTATAAATACATAACATCACTTAGTAATGATGTCCACAAATTGTCCAGCAATATGGACGTACGGTGCGACATATTAATAGTGAAATCTTTGATATGTCTTAAAGATCTTCGCTGTTATACAAGTAGCTTCTACTAAATATTGACCGCCTTCAATAATTTGAACATTATGACATGACAATCAACTGGCGCTTTCCATAGGGCATAGCTTCAGATTTGATGGCGTTTTCCATAAGGCATAGCTTCAGATTTGAAATGAAAAGAAAACAAAGTAATGGTCAATAATACAGACAACTTCATCTCTTACAAATAGGAACAAACAAATATGAACGACATATGGCGATATAGGTCAATGTCCTTACAGACAATCATGGAGATGTAGCGAATTAAATGTTAGATCCTATCGTACTTACTGAAGGAGTTGAACCTAAAGTATGCATAAATGTCTGGTAACTCCTAAGTTGTTGTTTTGAACCTAAAGTATGCATAAATGTCTAGTAACTCCTAAGTTGTTGTTTTGAACCTAAAGTATGCATAAATGTCTAGTAACTCCTAAGTTGTTGGTTTGAACCTAAGGTATGCATAAATGTCTAGTAACTCCTAAGTTGTTGTTTTGAACCTAAAGTATGCATAAATGTCTAGTAACTCCTAAGTTGTTGGTTTGAACCTAAAGTATGCATAAATGTCTAGTAACTCCTAAGTTGTTGTTTTGAACCTAAAGTATGCATAAATGTCTAGTAACTCCTAAGTTGTTGTTTTGAACCTAAAGTATGCATAAATGTCTAGTAACTCCTAAGTTGTTGGTTTGAACATAAAGTATGCATAACTGTCTAGTAACTCCTAAGTTGTTGTTTTGAACCTAAAATATGCATAAATGTCTAGTAACTCCTAAGTTGTTGTTTTGAACCTAAAGTATGCATAAATGTCTAGTAACTCCTAAGTTGTTGTTTTGAACCTAAAGTATTCATAAATGTCTAGTAACCCCTAAGTTGTTGTTTTCTAAATACATCTTAGAATGTCGGAAGCACGTTCCCTTGTTTCACAGCTAGGTAAAAGTTTTAGAACCTGCTTTGTATCTAATAAGCCATGAAATACATTGTTTAATATTAAGATGGCTTTCTCTCGTAAATAATTGATTGTCTAAGGACAATAGCAAATAAAAACTGTGGTTAATGTCTTCTTGAAAGGAAAATTAAGTACCTGTTTCTTAATGGAGGTATAATAGACAAACAAAGTGTTGAATCTGTTCTGTATCTAATAAACCATGAAATACATTGTATAATATTTAGATGGCCTCCTCTTCAGTTTTTTTTGTAATCAATGTTAAATAATCGATTGACTAAAGACAATAGCAAATAAAAACTGTGGTTAATGTTTTCGTGGAACAAAAAAATAATATATGGTAAAAACTAAAAAACAAAAATACCACACTGTCGGAGCCATTCCAAAATCCAATAGAAAAATCGTAGAAAGGAGCTAAATCGAGACCCCCAATGCTTAAATGCTTTTTACAATTTTGAAAATGGGACGATTACAGAATATAGCATAAATAATATCAAACATGTTGATGGAAAACAAAACTGCTTTATAAGGTCGCATAAGTAAGACATTCAGTGTCCTAAAATAGCATCATCATAAAATCTCAGTTACCGACATTTGCTGCGCAATATTTAATGTTTAATAGTCAAAGACAAAAACGAAAGCGTCTGCACTAATTAGTAGACTACGAGTTCGTCTGTTACAGTTTCATAACAGAGAGGGAAAGATAATGCATGCGTAGACAGCAACGCTTTAATGGCCAGTAACCCTGGACATTTAGCTCACAGTTTGGCTAAGCCTATTTATTGAATGTGTAGACAGCAACATTGTAATGTTAATTAACATAAGACATCTAGTTTAATATTTAGTTAAACGTGACTTGATTATTTGGGGTTTTGTGCTTAGAAATAGTACTAATGCTTTTGTGTTACGAGTTTCTAACCCCGATAACCACCTTGTTAGATGTTATATGTCTAGACACGTTTCCATGGCAGCTGGCTAAATTGTCAGTTCGTCATAACACCCACTTCCATTAAGATTTCTAGATACGTACCCATGGCAGGTGGCTAAAATATCCGTTTGTCATAACACCCTCTCCCACTAATATTTCTAGACACCTGCCCATGCCAGATGGGTCAAAAGTAAGTTCGTCATAATCTCCACCCACGTCCCCATTAAGTCTGATAGCCATGATAGCAGAAAATAGGCCAAAAGTGATGATACACACTAATGACCCACACCCTAACCCCACAAACCAATCAAACGACGTCTAGTGCCTTATACTGCATTGTTACATTACGTGTAACGGACTGTTAAGCGTACAGATAAACTGCAGGCCAGGGGACCTTTGATACTCATTTTAGGATGTGAGGTATGCTCATTATAGAAGGTCGATCCATGACTAAAGTGCAGAACAACACTTATTTTGTGAGTAAGAGTAAAATTTGACAGTCTACCGTGTTCATTTACATCCATATCCTGTCTTATTGAAGTGCCTGTACCAAGCCAGGAGAGTAAACGGTTATGTGTTTGTGTCTTAGGGTATCGATTTTGTTAATCTACGATTTTGTTATTAGATTATGGGGGCCCGGGTGGCTCAATGAGTTAGGTCGTTGGATCTAACAAATCATACAAGCCTATCACCAATACGGCGTGGGTTCACGCCCAGCTTTGCAAATTACAAACAAAAGTGCACTCGACTCGCAGCCGCACGTGATAAAGTTGACCAGTTGCTTGCCCAGGGTCGGTGGTTCTCTCCGGGTAATCCGGCTTCCTCCACCACTAAAACTGGTCGCCATGATATAACTAAAATATTGCTGAAAGTGGCGTTAAACACCAAAATTCAAATTCAAATTCTCATTAGATTCTGGAATTGCTCCGACAATATAGTATTTGTTGTTTTTTATTTTATTGCTATGCATATCATATTTTATATTGCGTATTTCAATAATTTGTAGAAAACAATACAAAGTTGAAAGACTTGTGTCTGATCCGTTTGCTATTATGTAGACAATAAAATATATTGAAATTAAAATCCTTTCTTACTAATAGTAAGCATAATATGAAATAAAATATTTAATGTCTTAAATTACGATTAATGTAGACGTTTTTTTTTTTACAACAACAACATTTCTTGATGGTTTTGTTTACGTCATGTTTCTTATTTGTTATTAGATCATTTTTATTTTAATGCCTAATCGTTTGACAAGAAGAGTTTGAAGATACTAAAGGGGTAATCAGAATCCGTAAATCGAAGGACAAACAACATAATGACCAAAAGAAAAAGGAAAACAGGACAACCAATGATTTACAAAAAATACACATAAAACTAAGGATCGATCGAGTAACACGAACCCCACTAAATCTGGAGGTGAACTCAGGTGCTCCGGAAGGGTGAGCAGTTCATGATCCCCTTGTAGCAATAGTGTTCTGGAACATGTGGTTAAGTTTCTTGATTACATTTTTTTCAGCTAAACTGTATTGTGATTTGTAGGAATTACTTTACATCCGTCATCGTCCGTAGACGGCCTTTAGCAGTGGTCAAATCATATGAAATCCTTATTCATGTTCTGCAAAATGTCAGAGAAATACCCGAAGCAAGTTCGTCAACAGAATTCCTCATCTCGTTTAAATTTAGGACGACAAGAAAGGTTTGAAGATACCAAAGGGGCAATCAGAAGTTGTAAATCGAAAGAAAGACAATACAATTACCAAAAGATAAAGGTCAAAGGACAAACAATGATAAAAAAACACAACACAGAAAACTTAAGGATTGAGCAACACGAACCCCGCTATAAACGTAGCACATTCAAAATAATTAATGAAATACTAGTATAATGTGACTGAAAACAATTTGTGATGTGTTGCTGTATGTACGTCATATATGATGACAACAATAAAACATAATTAGCAGAATATTAGCATCAGGCATGATATAATATCTCCTTACTGTTTTACACGTTAGACAACAATGATTGGAAATCGAATATTATGTATATTTTCCCTGTTAGAGAAACAGGGAATTGGATTCGTATTGAACGAAGAAGAAAATGGAATGCATTTAAATATTGCTTTTCAGTTTTCTCAGAATTCACCCCCACACGCGAATAGTTCGAATAAAATAATCGGAATATTAAACCCCGCGGAAATAACCTGTTATACATTAGTAAACACATAGGTCATATTTTCATCTTGTGGTGTGTCTTTACCTACTCAGTTCCGTGTTTTGATGTCCATTACGATTTCCGAAGAAAAAAAAAACGATGTTAATTTGGTCTTTACCTCCATTTGTTTGTAGGAGGGCTCATGTCTTCTTTACGTTATTTGTATTTGTTTGCGTATAGTGGTGTCCAACACATATTGCGTTGTGTTTTTGTTTCGTTTTTCTGTCTTGTGTACCCTTTCGTGCTAGTTTCTTTGGATTGTCCATTTTTGATTGGCCGTTCGCTCAGTGTTCTCTTTATTACTGAAAACCCAAATCAATAAAGAAAAAAATTAACACAACTGCCAAATATAATAGAATTTCAGCAAATCACGTTTTCCACATAAAAATCGACGCTCTAAATTGTAGATTTACAAGAAAAATCTACTGATCAATATTCCCTCAAATATTGTTTTAATCCCTCTACCTGTTGTACTGTATATATACATCTGAAAATTAAACCAAACAGTGTTAGAATTAGATCTTTGGGCTGACAAATTGTTGTTCTTCCCTCGACGGGATTTGAACTCACATCATTGATACACTGCAGCACCAATCGCTTAGCCGTATGTCCAGCGCCCTAGACCACTCGACCACATCCGCTATATCACATATATTGCTTCAATAGTCGAAGTGTTACCTTGTCTCGTAAGGCAAATCTAGAGATAGACATTAGACATGTGTCTAAGCGTGTGTAGATGGTACATATATACGTAATATTATTATTTGACAGCAATCTAAGATATATGTGTGTATCTGTTTTGTGTTTGTCATGTATCTACCAACGATACGATTCCGATCACGGTTAAGGGTCGAACACAAATACAAAATTATGATGACTAAAAAATCTCAGTCTAACACTGTTTGGTTGAATTTTCAGACATATATATGATAAATATATATATACATGTATATACAACACTAGTAAGGGAATATATTTAATGGTTGTCTCTTGCTTGAGAGGGTGAGTGCGTGAGCGATTGTTGTTTAACGCCAACTAAGTAATTTGACAGCTGTGTCATTGCGAGAACAATTTAATTTTAAGTGAGATGATGAGGTCGGTTTGTACTACACCAATATTTTATAGTCCTAGCTCATTGAAACAACAGTCCGCTGATTGACACGCCGCTCCAATCGGACACATTGGCCTGATTCCGACACGACCGATCGTTGCTCGTTCTCCTTAATGCTGCGTCCTTAGCGGAGAAGCAACAAACAACCCACGATCTACCACACTCGAGGCGAGAACGCTAACCATTACACCACCGATGCGGTTCTCTCTTGCTTGAGATTAATAATAATACAACAGATATTACAATAAAAATGTAGATATCAAATTTAGTGTTAGATTTAATCTCTATCATGCCCTTTTAACACTATGTTATTTATTACAAAGAAAAGTCCATGTTATAGGAGTGATCAGACCCCAGCAATATGTGGGCGAAAAAAGGATTGGAAGGTGTGAAATAGGGCTTAACGTGTGAAACATGCGCATGTTTACGGTCTGTATTTAGCTTCCATTTACCGACGATAATAATATTTGATAAAAATTACATATTAAAATACAAAACAAAATTAAAGAGGCCTGGATGATCGTGTGGTGAATGTAGTTTTCTTCTGACCATATGCAAACCGGGGGCCGTCGTGGTCGTGATCGTATAGTAGTTGGATTAACAACTACCTATACAATCAATGTTTTGTGAGTTCGAATACCACTCATAGCGAGGTGTACTCAATACAACATTATATGTTTAAAGTTTGTCAGTGGCTTGCGACAGGTCGGTAATTTTCTCCGGTTACTGAAATATTGTTGAAAGTTACGTTATACTACACAACACTAACCCTAACCCTTGTTTGTGTTCTTGTGTCAATACACACCTCAACGTTAAAAAAGATGTTCAGACACATAGAAGGCTGGTGATTTCACATGTCAGATCATAATATATGTCACAATAAATCTGGTAGTCACAATATAGCTGAATAAAAGAACGCTAAGCTCGACAGTAAATACCAATAGTGAGATAAAGCTGTCAAACATTAGATATCAAAACAACACATCTGATTTTGTCATTTTCTCTTCCAGCTTACACGGTAGTAAGCCTTTTATCATATCAATTAATTGTGAATTTCCTCATAATACCTTTGTAAAATGTTTGAGCACTACCCTGATAGGCAATTAGCCAAAATCAGAATAACAATTTCGATTTTTTTTCTCTCTCTCATGTAATTCAAAATGAAACAAATGGTTCACAGTTGGATATAGCATTATCTTAAAAAAAATAATAATAAATAGAAAATAACAAAAAATGAGAGAGGAAAAAATGAAATGAATACTTTTCTCATTAAATCAAGCAAGGTGTTGTTTTTGAGTATATAACATAATTCACATAATACATATTTTAATAATTGGAAAAAGATTTACATGTTACATACTGATACAAAAATATACCTGAACGTAGAACTACGAATGAATTAATAATAAAACCTTGAATAATAATGGTAAACAAGCGTTACAAAATGCCAATACAAATCTCAATTGTAGAATATTAAAATTTGACGTATGTAAAATGATTGTTTTTCGTTATGTTGGAAATTGAGCATATTAATTTTCTTACTAAAATTATATATTGTCATCAATTGAAGTTTCTAAATATTGTCGTTTAACTTCCGGTTCCGGCATATCATTAACTTCCCTTATGTCTTGCATTTCAAATTCATAGAAGTTTGTCGAAGGTAGAATAGGTTCGGTGTGCGCATGAGGTAAACCGTTTATTAGATTACTGTCTATTTCCGAGTCCTCCGATTCATCATTTACATGTAAAATAACAGTGTCACCATGTTGGTGATGGTGGTGATTGTGATTCATATCTTGCACAATGTTTGATTCTTGGTGACTATGGTGAAGTATGTCACCATTAAATTGACACCCATGAATTTGTCCAGAGTTATGACAATGGGCATGGCTGTGATGATGGTGATGAATAGTTTGAATTGGATTGTGGTTGGAATGTTTTTGCGTTGACGAAGATGAGCCCTTTCGATATGTTCCTGTATGTAGTATATGATTTGCATTTCCGTTACAATGGCGGGAATCGTGATGAATATGAGATGGAAGTTCAAACACATAGCCTTCACTTTGTTCTGAAAACATGTCGTCATGTCCGGCTGTCATAGTTGCACTGTCGCTAAAATCATATAAATCCTCATTAAAATGAGAAGACATACTGTCATATTTTCTAGCACATCCTTTCTGTTTTCCTCTCCAGTGTATCACAGACGGCCATCGTAACAACAAAATCACTAACACTATCATAGAAAGGGCTAACACAGCCCCTATGCTACTTCCTATAGATACCGGGATATGCCAACTACTAGTTGACGCATCAACACATTTCTGAATTATCCGGGTTGTGTCATTACGTTTCATGACGACACACAGTCTATAGTATGTATCAGTTACAAGGTTCTGAACTTTGTAAGAATAAACACTTGGCTGTAAATTTGGTCCGTATTGTATATATGAACTTGCCACTTTCTGATAATGAACACAATACCACAGAATGTTTGCCATCGTTTCTGCATTTATCCTCCATAATATTTCTACTGACGACGTAGTGGTAGATGCCACTTCAACAGATTCTATATAGATCGGTATTTTCTCTGTTGACGCCATTGTATTTGTTATATTTGATAACATTTCACCGACAGCATTTCATCTTTGTTTATTATTATTATTATTTTTTTCTTCAATCAGTGTAGTGTAGTATATATAACCAGTGTCATTCAGTATTAAATCGTTTCTGTTTTGTTATCACGTAAAATGTTAACCACCTTCTTGATGCGATTTCCGTCGTTTAAGTCGTCAATCAAAAATGTTTTCAATGATTCGATATTTTTTCTACTAGTTAATGTTTTATATAAAAATGTACTTACTGTTGACGTATATGGTTTCCAGTTTCAAACCTCAAATGATCTATCACTTACACTGATAGAGAAGCAAATATATACAACAATATATTCCAGGCAGATATTTATTTAATAGAAATAAGTCACCCTCCTTGTTGAATAGATTGAAAAACGGTCAATACATAGACACAGCTTGGGTTTTACTCAACATATAAATCAATCTAATCACACGATATTTTTTTTTCAGATGATACAGCGAGATCGTTGTTCAAACTGCTCTATGCAGAAAATGATTTTTACAGCTTAATTTCAATACAACGTTTATCATTGTAATAATATATCTGTGTTGTCGCATTGCCGATAAAACATAGCTTCTACGTACGTATATTGATGTCAATCGTACTCTAACAATAGCACGTAGGTTTTAATTCAGTTTTAATGATACGTCCAGCTTTTATTGTGTACTCGGATCCTGTCATCACATTAAATATACAACAAATTAACAGGTATTGCACTTACAGCACTCTGTTAATTTCTTGTTATTGTTTTCAATCTATTTAAATACTTCAGCATCGATTTCTTTCGCGAATGAGAGATGATTAATCTCCCTAGAATTCATAACTGTATTGTATGTTTATGGTGCTTATGTATATTTACTAAAGAATTCTATGTTTTCAGCTGATTAATTTGTAAATATACTTAATACTATATACAACTTGAGCAAATTTATCAACACACTTGTAACGTTTTCTCATCTGTTGAATGTAATGGTAGGTTACCGTTTAGAAGGAATGGTTTCCCTAATCTTCCGCTAATGTTGCATGCAATACTAGTAGTAGATAGCTCTGTGAATTTTCAAACTTTTCCCCCAAAAGACGTCAGGTTCAACTGCTCTGACAATGTCTGTTAGGCACACTCAATCTTTAAATGATGTAACGAAGATCGCAGCTGTTGACATAGTGTAATAATTACTTATACCACATAGTAGATGCACGCTTCCCTGAACAACGGTAATGTTGCTGGTTATAGTTGAAAGCGCTATAAATTTTCAAATTTTTTGGCGAAAACGTCAAGTTCAATAGTAGGTCTGTGAATTTAAATACAATATTTGTCAAATGTTCTCCCCGAAACGCCAAGTTCTACCACTCTTGACAACTTCAATTAGGCAAACTGAACCTTTAAATGATATAACGAAGATCACAGTTGTTTACAAATATTATATTTCATTATATCAAATAGTAGATGTACGCTTTCTTGCGTACTCGCTAAATGATGCCTGTTACAGGGAATAACTCTGTGAATCTAAATACAATATTTGTTAAATTTCCTCCATAAAACTCTAGCCGTCTTAGCAACCACTCTTGACGTCAGTTAGGCAAATTAAACCTTTGAGTGATATAATGAAGATCACAGTTGTTTAGATAATGTGATATTTCCTCCTGCCACGTGAACAACGCAAACAAGTGAGAAAAAAATAATTGTGTAATATATATTTTTATATCAGTAGATTGACGATTTCTTGAACACCGGTATGTTTGTTGCATTGTCTGTTAGTAGATAACTCTGTGAATTTAACTACAATATTTGTTTTTTAAATTGTCTCTCAAAAACGCCAAACACTCTGGTACGTGATTTCCGGAAACTACTATAATGATTGTAAATAAGTAAACAGAAACAAAAACAACAATATTATGTAATATATATCAGTAGCTGACGCTTCACTGAACACCAGTATTTTGCCTGTTGATGTTTTATGTAACTCTGAATTTAAATGCAATATTTTCATATTTTCTCCTAAAAAAAGCGCCAACCAGTCTGACTCTTGACACGTGATCTGCACAAACTACTATTGTTTTCTACTTTACCAGCTTTGTTTATTCCTATATATCCATGTCATGTAATGGATATTAATAAATAATTGATGTACACAACACGTGTATTCTCTCCAGGATATCATAATCGTATATAGAAACAAACGAACTTTATTGCTTTATTTAATTGTATATTACAATAGTAAGGATTAATTGTGTAAGGAAGGATACAGATATTGTTAATTGGCTGTGTACGGGTGATGTGTTTACGTTGATTTTATGACCCGATGGTCTTTACTACCAAGGTTAGTGCGTATTTGTCGTTTTCGTGGTGATTAAAAATTGTATTGTTGTTTACTCCTTGATTTGATCGAGCAATGGTATTGTTTGTTTCGCAGCATGGTGGGAAACGCACGACTGATCGTGCTCCGATGATTTTCACACATCACCGTGTTTTGGTGAGTTACGTCTTACTCATCTCTTTGATATTCTATGTTGTGTTTTTTGTTTTCGTTCTTTGTCTTATTCACAATGGTTCCTGTGTCTCTGGGTTGTTTTTTCGTGATTGCCCCTTCGGTTTTATCTAAAGTTTATGCCCCCCCCTCCCAGAGGGTGTACCGGGGGTAGAATAGGCACCAGGTTTCTCCGTCCTAGAGGCACTAGTCCTCTAAAAGGGGCCAACCCTGCGGGAACGCCGGGGGTATAGAAATGGGACCGAGAGCTTCCTCTGCTTGAAGGGGCGTCCGTCGGTTGTGCGTGATGTAGAAATTCACAACCAACCCGTCCTTCAAATGGGACGTAAATAAAACCGAGGTCCCGTGTTGAGAGAATGTCACTCTCTTCGCACGTTAAAGAACCCAGTGTAACAGCTCATTATGAGCATTATGCTCATGATGAGTTGTCCATAGGAGACCTTTTGCACTGGCTAAATTCTCAGTCCCTACCCATCACCTTTCCTTGTTTCGAGTCCCGTGGCGTTTAAATTGTTTTGCCCATTGCCCTATCCTTCCCCCGTTTTCAACCTACATACTGATTTATTATACCCCTCGCAAGCAAAGTTTTGGGGGCATATAGGAATCACCCTGTCCGTCCGTCCGTCCGTCCGTCCGTCTGTCTGTCTGTCTGTCTGTCTGTCTGTCTGTCTGTCTGTCTGTCTGTCTGTCTGTCCGTCCGCCCGTCCGTCCATGTACCTTGTAAGCGCAACTCCTCCTAAACGGCTTATGGGATTTTTGTGACACTTTATACAGTTGTAGTATACTACCTGCAGATGTGCATGAAGAAATATGGTCGCTGTCCAAAATTTGGAAGGGGAGATAATTCAACTTATAGGAAACGGATTAATATAAGCGTTACGCTTGTTTCTGAATCCTATGTTATATTGTATTGTGGAAAAAAATGTAATATGTAATTCATCAATAAAATATGTTTAAATCAACTTATACTTCCACGAAAGGGGGTATGTACCTTGTCAGCGCAACTCCTCCTAAACGGCTTATTGGATTTTTTTATTAAACTTTACACACTTGTAGTACACTACCTCCAGATGTGCATGAAGGAATATGGTTGCTGTCCAAAATATAAAAGGGTAGATAATTCAACTTATACTTTCACGAAAAAGGGGGGGCATGTACCTTGTAAGCGCAACTCCTCCTAAGCGGCTTATTGGATTTTTATGAAACTTTACACACTTGTAGTACACTACCTGCAGATGTGCATGAAGGAATATGGTTGCTGTCCAAAATTTAAAAGGGGAGATAATTCAACTTATACTTTCACGAAAAGGGGGGATGTACCTTGTAAGCGCAACTCCTCCTAAACGGCTTATTGGATTTATATGAAACTTTACACACTTGTAGTACTCTACCTGCAGATGTGCATGAAGGAATATGGTTGCTGTCCAAAATTTAAAAGGGGAGATAATTCAACTTATACTTTCACGAAAAGTGTGGGGGGGCATGTACCTTGTAAGTGCTACTCCTCCTACTAAACTGCAAGCGGGGGGTATCACTCAGTGAGGTCACTCACAGTTCTAGTTATAAACATGTTCTCGTCCTGAATATAGCTGAAAAATTGTTCGCTGGACGTTAAACATCAATCAATCAATCTAAAGTTTATGGTCTTCTATTTACCCGATTTATATTTCATTTGTGCCCAGCGGTTATTGATGTTTGTATTTTAATATGGAGTTCGCGTCTATCAGTTTACTTAAACTACAGTAGTGAAAAGTGTCTATGGATTTCAATCATGGATGGTCTAAGCTTTAATATTGACTCAAATGTGGAAAATGTGAATAAAATAACCATATTAACCAACTATAAAAATCTAAAGGTATTTAGTATAAGAGATCATTGAGATATGCATGTTCGATTTATGAAATGTAGTCTTCAGTGTACATGAGCACCACGACATGAGTTCCCATAGTTTTGTAAAGGCAACAGTGAGGAAAATTATTAAAAATAAATTTCTGAAAGAAAAAAAAAAACAGACACAAATATGGAAATGCATCATTTCGATCAAGAAGATTACGAATAAATGTCTCGATGTCAATAGTGGTCAACACAAGGGGGTACACAATTTAGATTATGGTTTCTGCAGAAAGGAATCGTGCGCACTAAATTGGATATCCACGTTTTTACAAAAAGTCATCAGGTCGACACATCTGTTGCTGGAGTACTATTTCCCAAGGGAATCATCCGCTCAATACTCAGTGCTGCGACACCGACTTTGTTTATTATATATATATTCATATTGAAATTTACAGTTCTTAAGTAGTATAATTTATCAAATCTATTGGCATTCTCCGTCAAGTATAGGTAGTCATAGGCGATTTTGGCTCTTCTGATTCGGCTCTTTTGGTTTGCACGCTCTGAAAGACTTTTAAATTATTCATCTTTCCCGTCTTTTGACTACGAGTGTCCCTGATATATGTGATTTCAGACGCGTGACATTTTGTATTTCGCAACTTTAGCACCTGAAATGTTTAACAAATTATTTAATAAATAATAAGTAACAAGGTGTCAATGTCGACAGCTGTCTTAGGAAATTACTTCACCTGATGACGCCAATAGACAAAGATTTCTGTGTCATGTTTTGTAGATCATTGTTTGACCTTTTCTCATGTTTCTTTTTGACCATTGCATTTGAAAAAATGAATTTTCCCAGAAACAAAGCGAACATTTAATGTTTGTATGCACATCATTTTAAAATTGTGTCCAGAAATTTGTACGACAACGCGTTTATGCGAAGTAAGATATATCAGCAATGTTATCACAACATTGTTCATATACTAGTAGGCAATCAAGTACGTCACATTATTATGTACTATATAAGTTTATGACGATGGGTGACATAGAATGGACGCTAACTAATATTAATAGCTCATAAGAAAGATTGGCAGATTTGAGCTAAAGATTCAGAATATGCTTGAATAAATTTGCAAAACATCTATTGTATACCAGTCCTTGGAAACATATATCTATATCATGATTCAAAGAGCAAACCTCAACAAAACAAGCTACCGTTGTTCATTAATTAAAAACATCAAAGAAAAAGGAGATTTACCTATTTAACAATAAACAGCACCAGTCAGATGAAAGTCTTGAATATTATTTTGTTGACAATTTCAGACCGCCACGGAAGAAGTTCGACTACTTATTATCCCACGCGATGTCATAAAACATAACAATTATCACCGATGATTTCTGCATATCAATATCAACATCATCCTCAGCGGACAACGATCCAGAAATATCATGTTTATAATATGTATATATGTATATAATGCTTCAACAATGGGAGATTAGACTACACGTGCCTTTAAATCTTGTTTGTATGATGATCGAATGTCAAGATCGAGAGTGTCGAAGACCGGATATGCTAATGTAATGTGATAAATAAATCCTTACCATTTGTGTGCTCACCGAAGTTGAAATTGTTGTAATTTTTAATTCGATTTATTAACTGTCTCAGTTTTAGCGTAGTTCTTTTCCTTATTTATTAATTTTCAATAAAATAACTTTTTGACCTGGACACTTGTTACACATTTTGCTACATTTTTGCACATTGGCCTGGACCACTTTTTCAGCGAACGCAAAGGACTTAAACAGGTAGTCAAAAATTAGGTCAGGTTACCTATGTCAGAGGTAGACTACCCTTAGTGTTTTTAAATTATTTTTTTTTAGGAACGGTAAATTTCTCTGGATTGTGCATTCTTGATTTTCCCATTCGGTTTTCTCTAACGTTTGTTTTCAAACACAAATACATGTATATGTAATGAACCATGTCAGTGACGAAGCACTGTGTCCCGGACGGATGATACCCTCGAAACTAATTGTCCACTAGCAGAGGCATCTATCAAGTGTTTGTACTTGTAATACAAACATATAGATAATCCGATATCGGCGTTCCAATCTATGTGAACCTCAAAATAAGTATGCCTTGTTTATCTAAAGGCTGCTATAAATTGAATCGTTATTGACACGTCTTATTGATGGATATAAATAACAAGTACAATTTATGTGTTGCTGGAAGCTTGGTATAAAGATTTCATCGTAATTACATCTAATACATCAACAGAAATAAATCTACCACTGAAAATCCGACAAATAAGCCATTGAGTGTAGTCAGTCTGATGAATATCGTGCTAAAGCAGAATTATGCATGATTTACTACTAATCGGATGGTCTTTTTAAATCTTTTACATGATATATCCTCCGTATTAACCCACATGGTATAGAAAAAAAAATAATTCTTATTTGTTATATAGCCAGTGTATGTGTTGCTGGCACGTCGTGTCACCTCGAGTGCGATAAATTGTGAGTTTGATCCCACGTGGGGCGAAACCAGAGATTATAAAATTGGTGATTAGGGCCCCTCAACTTTGTGGCTGACGCCCTATAGTGATCAGTCTGTCCTTCCTTGCGTCCGTAACAAATTGTGTCCGGGCTGTAACTTTTTTGTCGTTCAAGACGGGCTTTGCATATTTGCATTAAATGGCGTTAAGCCCCATTCAATCAATCAATCAATCATATTTGGCATGTAGGTAGACCACCTCCTGACGATGTGTCGCGTACTATGGTTGGTGAACTTTGACCTCAAGGTCAAACTGGTCTGTGCGTCCATAACAAATTGTGTCCGGGCTGAAAAACTTTTTTGTCATTCAAGACAGGCTTTTCATATTTGACATGTAGGTAAACCACCTCCAGATGATGTGTCGCGTACAATTGTTGGTGACCTTTGACCTTGAACTCTGACCTCAAGGTCAAACTGGACCATGTGTCCATAACAAATCGTGTCCGGGTTGTAACTTTTTTATCGTTCAAGACAGGCTTTGCATATTTGGCATGTAGGTAGAGCACCTCCAGACAATGTGTTGCGTACCATTGGTGATGACCTTTGACCTTGAACTCTGACCTCAAGGTCAAACTGGTCCGTGCATTCATAACAAATCGTGTCCGGGCTGTAACTTGTTTGTCGTTCAAGACAGGCTTTGCATATTTGGCATGTAGGTAAACCACATCCAGACGATGTGTCGCGTACCAATGTTGGTGACCTTTGATCGTCAAAAATCTTAACATGGCAACAGCTGGCATATTTTTGTCCCTAATAATTTACGTGTTTTTTGCCAGCTGTATCAACAATTATTTCAATTTGGCAATTCCTGATGAAGATTTAAGGTTAAGAAAATATTATTTTGACTTCACAGGGATATTTTTTTATAATAAAAGTGAAATTAGTCAACTTTCGATATTTATTTATAAATCTACCCAAAGTCACCTTCAAAAAACATCTTTGTCGTTCTATTCCTTTTGTAAACGTACTAATCTATCTAATTCCTTTTGTAAACGTACTAATCTATCTAATTTTAAAATAACTCCAAAGTCCACACTTTTGATTTTTATATTAATATGCGGGGACGTGCATCCTCATCCAGGACCATCTACAGCTGGACGCACTCCTAAATGTCCATGCAGCATATGTAAAAAAGGAATAATTAAAACTAGTAAAAGCATGCACTGTGAAATATGTAAATGCAAATCACATATAAAATGTGCGAAAATTTCACTTGATAAATATGAAGCATTGCTTTCCGGAACATCTAATTTTCAATATTTATGCGATTCATGCTCTCTATTATCACTTCCATTTAATCATTGCGAATCATTAAACTCATCTTTCGAATGTCCCGAACTAAATGATCCTACAAATTTTTTTCAATTTCCATCAGTTGTTAAAGAGGACTGCTTTAAAATATTTAATGAAAAAGGTTTACATTTTCTACATCTGAATGCTAGATCTTTATTGCCAAAAATATCAGAATTAAAATTAATTGCTTTAAAATCTAAAGCGGCAATCATATCAATCAGTGAAACATGGTTAGATGACTCGGTTACAGACGCGGAAATTAATATTGAGAATTATAGTGTTGTACGCTTAGATAGATCACGTATCGGTGGCGGAGTCTGTATGTTTATTCGAAATGACCTGGCCTTCTCACTTCTTCAAGATCTTAAAATAGAAGGTATGGAAGCAATTTGGATAGAAATTCTTTTACCAAAAACTAA
>MJUT01003643.1:715751-729201 GCA_002080005.1 Gigantidas platifrons | reverse complement strand
GTGTTGTGTTTTGTTTGTCTTTATCCTGTGTCTTGTATGCCCAATGTTGCTAGTGTCTCTGGATTGTTCATTCTTGAACTCCTCCTTCTGTTTTCTCTAACGTTTATTTGTTTGTTTGTCTTCGTCCTGTGTCTTGTATGCCCAATGTTGTCAGTGTCTCTGGATTGTCCATTCTTGATTGCTCCTTCGGTTTTCTCTAACGTTTCCTTGTTTGTTTGTCTTCGTCCTGTGTCTTGTGTACCCAATGTTGCCAGTGTCTCTAGATTGTCCATTTCTTGATTTCCTCTTCGGTTTTCTCTACCGTTGATATAACATACAGAAGCTATTTTGTAATGCTATCTCCTCAGTTCTAATGACTGTGTTATAAATGATGTAACCGTTTTAATATCAGATATTGTTGATGTAATATACTTAA
The DNA here is from genome assembly GCA_002080005.1 of Gigantidas platifrons. Classification (NCBI taxonomy): domain Eukaryota; kingdom Metazoa; phylum Mollusca; class Bivalvia; order Mytilida; family Modiolidae; genus Gigantidas; species Gigantidas platifrons. The sequence goes on along the minus strand of MJUT01003643.1, from coordinate 728,786 downwards.
AAGCCTTTTTATAGTTGATCAATATCTGTAAAGTTGTTTAATATTATTTGTATGTGTATGATTATCAGTTCTATCTGTTATGAAATAGTATTGGATTCTCTTGGCCTATAGCTAGTTATTACACCTGTTTAAAATCATGTAAAACACTACTTCAACAGGACATTGACACATGTATCATGAACGTTTGATCAATTGTAATTCCATACAAATATCATGTCTTTCTTTCGTCGTGTCTACTAAAATCCAAGCTTAATATCATGAACGATTCGTGATTCATTCGGTGAATGACATAGTTTAAACGACAGTTGCATGATCATGGACCAAAGTACAAATTGTATGAATTTTGAAAAGGACATCAGAACACTTCATGTTCTTTTGCAATAATGTGATAATTTAATTTGTTTCCAGGTCGTTGGTATATTTGCCTGGTTAATTTATTTTCAGCCCATTGGTATACTTATTCATAGAAAAAAATAATGACGTGTTATAAATTAATTTGATAGCAAATCATTGACCCAATTTCCTTTTGAAGACATCCGTAATTTATTCAAAGATTAAATAATGACGTTCCAGGGATGCGAATTTCAATGTAATAAAATTTGTAATTAGAAAACTGAATCATGCTTAATGACCAATTGCATGGTGGGGAAACCAGAAAACAAAATGCATACCATATCATACAAATCCCTGAATGCAACTGTTATGTTTCTGCCGTTTGTTGTATCCATAATCACGTCCTTTCGTCATCCAGGACCTGTCAACATGTTTATAATGACAGTAATGCGACGGGTGCCACTAGTGAAGTAGAACCAACATACCCTTCCGGAGAACCTGATTTCACCCCGGTTTTCAGTGGAGTTCGTGTTGCTCAATCATTATTTTTCTGTGTAGGTCTTGTTCTCTTTGGCTATTGTATTTAATTCCTGTTTTTCTTTTATGTGATGTATCGGTACCCCTTTGGCATCATCAAACCTTTCTTTTGCTTCATGTTTTAGTGTGATTACGTGATTTTCACATATATATATGTGCAATTTAGCCTTTTGATAGCGTTGGCATCGATATTTGATAATCAAAATGAGCAAATCCCTGTATTAAGAGGTCACCTTTGGGACAAAGATAAAGTGGTCTTATAAGACATGTGACCTATTAAAAGAGGTTCAATTCATATGCAATTTTCCATGACAGGAGAAGATAAAGGTGCACTTTCAATACCAGTGACTGCTAAATAGAGGTGACCGCATGGGCCGGTTTGACTGGATTATCAAACGTTTACATTTGATTGAAACAATAATGGTTGTAGTCGAATGTGGCTATTATGTTTATACCCTTAAGTTTACATGCTCTCAAAGACTTAAGTTATTGTCCAACCTTTTAACTTTGAGTGTACATGATGGTGGTTATTACAGAAATGCGTCGTGCACATTGAATTAGATATCTACGCTTTTATTTGTGGTGAAGATGAGTTATCATTAATCTTGGAACGCACTCTGGATTAGATATCCACGTTTTTATTTGTGGTTAAGATGATTTATTATTCTTGGAACGCACTCTGGATTAGATATCTACGTTTTTATTTGTGGTGAAGATGATTTATCATTATTCTTGGAACGAATTCTGTCATAAACACAGTGATGATATGGTATATGATATTGCGTTAGAAACCATGGTTATTAGCCACCAGAAATAAATTACATTTGGACTATTGTTACATTAAATTGGTGCGTCAATTTTAAACTGTTTCAATAGTAAGTAATTACATGCTCATACATGGAACTTAACATATTCTTTTCCTGACTTTCTCTTATCCGATCGATAGCATACGTCCATGGTAACTGATTGTACTTCGTAGTAACATCAGGATTAGTTCAGTAAAATGCATTAATTCAATATTTTGACATGTTAACGTTCAAATTCGTAAATTGAAATTGTAGAGGATGTGAAAAAACAATAATGGCAACTAATATAACACAACAAAACCATCACAGAATGATGTAAGGAATGATTTATCTTATTTACCAATTTAGAAAATCATGTCCTAGATAATGTGATAAGAGCGATATAACGGAATTTAGAATGGCAATGCTTAATCTTCGGTGCTGTAAGAGTATGCTGATTATGTTTTACAACGCTGGGTTGATACCTCTGCTGGTGGACTATTAGTCCCCGATGGTATCACCCGTCTAGTAGTATGTGTTTCAACACTTGCATGGCTTATTAGACATACCTATGTTTGAAATATTCCCCATTCAAGAGTCACACGACGATTGCCAATAGTGGAGTATGGCCTCTTACAGTTGAATTGGCCAATCACAAATGTCACTCAAGATGTTTACAAACAACATAGTTACAGTTTCAAATATGCATTGTTATGTAACACCAACCACAGTTTTCTTGGTTTATTTATGATCAATTTTATTAATGCTAATCAATGCCAAATTAGTATATAAACATCCATCGTATTGTTTGATCTTTAATTTTCTGTGTAGTATTTTGTCGACCATTGTTTTTCCTATTGTATACAATTACAAACTTTTGTCGAAGTGAATACGAGTTTTTATTGACCTGTAAAATAATATTGACCGAAGTCGAAGGCTGAGGTCAATATTGGTTTTGCAGGTAAATAAAAAGTCATATTCACTGATGCAAAAGCCTGTAATTGTTTTATTACATATTATAATGCTTTATGCCATCAATGACATCTTCCAGTGAATATTGCTTCCAGCAAGTGAACGCCATAATTTATTGACTTCTAGCCTTTACTTAGCTAATAAGGGTACTAACAAAATTACCGCACACCGAGCAATCTTCCAAAGGGAAAGTCAAAACTCATAAATCAACAAACAGACAAAATCAGTCAACAACGGAAAACTGGGAAAACCGCAATGACCCTGACTTGGTACTGGCATTTCTAAAGAAATAGTGGATTGAATCAGATTTTACGGCGCCAAAGTATGGATATTTCTATTCATTATGTAATAATCCCTTGTATTGTCTGATCACCAATTTACGGTTTCTGATAACACCTTGGTATTTTCAAACCTTTCTTACATTACATTTCCTAAGTAATGTAATGTATTAAAAATGAGGCCAGTCTTCCTGCAGGAATTTATGTAGATAAGAAGAGTTTGAAGATACCAAAGAGGCAATCAGAATCCGTATATCGAAGAACAGACAACGCAATGGCCAAAAGAAAAAATACGAAATAAGTCTGAAGATACAAAAGAGGCAACAATCAGAATCCGTATATCGAAGAACAGACAACGCAATGGCCAAAAGAAAAAAAGTACAAAAGGGCAAACAACGATCTACAAAACATACACATAAAACCTTTACCTATTTTATCCTGTTTAGGTTTGTTAGCTAAGTTACTCACAAACACTTTTAAATTATTTGGCTTTCCAGTCTCTAGAGAATGATCGTACCTGATAAATGTTATTGTACAGACGTGGCATGTCCACATAATTAGGTATCTAACTTTTTTTTGTACATGCAGTCAATAAAATAACTCTAGCATTGTAACCAACAGCATGATTAAAATATACTTAATACGATGCTCCTATTGGCATCATCTTTCTATTGTAAGCTTTTCTTGAAGTATTGCGCACGGGTTTATTTAATCACATTGATGATGGTTTCAAGACTGTTATTGTAATTGAAGCATATTTCATAGCACAACGAATCAGAATAGTCCATTTAGATAGATGGGGATATTGTAGTACAATGAATCAGAAGAGTCCATTAAGATAGATGGGGGATATTGTAGTACGATGAATCAGAGGAGTCCATTAAGATAGATGGGAGATATTGTAGTACGATGAATCAGAAGAGTCCATTTAGATAGATGGGGGTTATTAGAAGATAATAAATGTAATTTTTGCACCATGTTCAATTGTATAATAGATAACATTAAAGAAGATATATCGTCTGTATATTATTTTAGTTTTAAATAATAAATGGTCTATAAGATGTGAAACATGTGTGATAGTATAGCACTTTGAAGTTTTATTTCATGTTCATACATCATTATTTTATATCAAGCTACGACGTGTATTTGGTGGTAATACAAACAAATGGACAAGTTTTAAAACATTTGTAAGTCTTCTGCAACAGTAATAGAGACAAATGTACGAAATAAAGTATCTAAACGTGTTACGTTGTCTGCCACAGAAATACAGACAAATGGATAAAACAAGTTTTCTAAACGTGTTGGGTCTTCGCCAATATTAATACAGACAAATGAATGAGACAAGTTATCAAATCTTATTAAGTCGTCTGCCTCTGGAATACAGACAAATAAATGACGGGAATCCTGACAAAGTAGAACCGAGTGCACCTCACCTCGAACAGACTTTGTCTTAACTCTCTGAGTATCGTGGGGTGAGGAACTGATTTCACCGGTATATAGAAACCCCTTATGTTTACCATGGCGGCCACGATTGTTCGATTTGTTCAATAATATGATCGCAATGATTGGTCATGGCTCAAGAGAAGTGATGCAATCTAAAATGTAAAATGTCAAGGCAAATAGTCAAATGCTTTTTCTCGTTTTGGTAACAACAAAGTCATATCTAGTTAACATAGAAACGTAAACTAATTTGATTTTGACTTGTAGTGTAACTTTGTCTATTTTGCTACTCCATTGCTAGAGTCAAAGAGGGTTTGCCACCACCAACTCAGAGTACGTCATCCGTCCACATACTTTCTTCGTTTTAACATTCTTCTGGATATCTGTTCATGAAAATGAAACAAATATTGATAGAGAGACAATATATACTGTGGGCATTCAGATTGTATCAAAATCCTTTACAAATCCAATTTATTCCACGCCCAGCGTCGTGGTGATATGGTGTGTAAGATGATCCAGAGGTAGTGGGTTCTCAATATGAACATGGGATGCATTGAAGAAAACGGAAATATTTTCAAAAAACCAGAAATGAAAAACAAGTGTCTTTGAAATGAAGATAAATACAAACTATATGAGACTACAGGATATCTTAGACCCAAGATAAATACAAACTATATGAGACTACATGATATCTTAGACCCAAGATAAATACAAACTATATGAGACTACAGGATATCGTAGACCCAAGGCAACACTACGATGTGGGATAGTTAAATAAAATATTTGACAGTTAACAATACAGCAGATAGTTAATTCTTGTTTGCTTGATTTTTTATCAGTATTCTCTTTCGTGATACATCATTATATTACATTTGTTTTGTAGCTTTAATATTTCCGTCGAAACATAAAACAACCATTTGCTTCTAATTGGATTAACCTTTGCCATGTATCGTATGTTCGTCATTCCTTTTATCGTTGCTGGTGGTATGTTATGTTATAATTGCACGTAATGCCATATGCGAGATTAATCAACACAGCTCGTGTGGTTGATATGGTATCCCTGATCGACTCCTAAAATATTGAATATAATCAATAAAGACTAATTATTGAATCAAGCCATAAATCTTAGAAATGTTAGAAAGTCGTTCAAGGTCATACACGTAATCCTATCATCTTATACTGACGGGGACTGCTACACACTAATTGACCATCTACTCATTAACGATAAGTTAAGGTGTTTTCTAATTATTGAGAAAACATATATTGACAAAGGGAGGTTATTGACTTACGATTTCGTTTAGTTTATGGTGTTTAACGCCATTTTCAACAATATTTCAGTTATATCGTGGCGGTCAGTTTTATTGATGGAGGAAACCGGGTACCCGGAGAAAACCACCGACCTGCAGTATGTCACTGACAAACTTTATTACATAATATTGTATTGAGTACACATCGCCATGAGCGGAATTCGAACTCGCAACGTTAGTTTGACTTATGTATAAACTGTTTAAAGATACTCAAAGCGATAATCATAATCCATAAATCGGACAAAGACAGACAAAACAATGGCCAACAGAAAATAGACGAATAATAATCTACAAAACACTACCCAGAAAACCAGGGAATTATAAAGCAAATTATATCCAATCATTAATAACATTTCACTTAGAGTGGAGGTTTTGGTTCATTATAGTTTAACCCCACCATATTGTATTCAAGTCTTGGAACCGGTGTTCGCGCATACGTATTGTACATGTCAAAATTGCAAAATCATTGGAAAGGTTAAGATGGAGGCTACTGGTATGTGAGGATTAACTCTAATTATATTAAAATATATCAAATGTTTTCAAATTTGAGCTTATTTTGAAGGAATAGGAATAAACTTCAATTTCGAAAACTTTCAAAATAAAATCTTTCCTTTATTCATTTTAAGAACCATTCAAAGTATGCATGCGCGACATCACCGGACGTTGCACCATTTGTCAAAAATTGAAGGTTGGTTTGTTTACACTTCGTTTTCATTGAAATGTTAAATATTGTAGCAAAATCCGGATAAAGACCATAAAGATAATACTTCAATGTATTTGAGGAGGATTTAAATTAATTCAATAACATTTTGGTAAGCTGTGAAATTAACCACTGACCCCTTAGGTGCGCGAACACACCGGACGGCTCTGTACATGTACAAAATGTACGGCGCCAGGAAAGTTACTGATCATGTAATATGTAGGTAAAGGCTGCCGATTTTGCATAGATATGTGTATGAATTTTCGCTTTTATTTTGGAACTGTTCTGACAGTGTGGTACTTTTGTTTTCATTATGTCACAAATAGCAAATGTTTATGGAAGTATTGACGTAAGGGTCTATTTCCAAGAGCACAAGGATGGCGATGGGGTGCGTTGAATCTCATGAACGCCATACTTGTATTATGTCTGTTGTCTCATGGGTCAATATATTATATTCGTCTATAAATGGACCGCCACGATATTACTGAACTATTGTTAAATGTTCCATTAAAGACCTATAGAATTATCGAAACTAATGTTAATATATGTGAAATAAACAACACAACGAATGATATTAAAACAATATATTTATTAATAATATAGAAAGCATTGGTCACCTTATAATGACGTAATATATCGTGCTACATTGTGTTCACCCTGAGAACAACTATATGATATTTATCAAAGGGAAATAACTCAAACACTTGTCAAGTCGAAATCAAAGGGAAATAATTCAAACACTTGTGCAACACTTGTCAAGTTGAAATATAACACTACATGTTTGTATCATGAAAGTAAATACAATATTAATATAAAAAAATGTGGGAGTATTAATTGTTCGCAATCACAATTAAGACCGATCCAATTAAGATTACATATTTATTGTATGTTTAAAAAAAATATTGTGTTTTTACCTATTATATTTTATTTGTAATTTCGTATTTAACAATGTGCATGAGAAAAAAAATCTAGTGAATTATTATTTAAAAAATATACTGTAGCGAAACACTCCCGTGTAACAACATGGTGGCATCATGATAAAAGGTAGAAAGAAAAAACCCAAACATATTATTTTAATTAAATTTAATAACTGCTTGATGAAAGTTAACCATACCTTCCTTATATATTGTGTTCGGTTGGGTAAAGTGGTGTCCAGCACATATTGTGTTGTCGTTTTCTTCGTCTATGTTACCAGTTTCTCCGGATTTTCCATTTTTGATTTCCCCTTCGGTGTTCCCTAACGTTTATTTGCTTGTTGTCTCTTACTAGATCACTGCATTTGTAAACAGGGAAGGATATCTAATCATGAACAAGGAAGTATGATAAATTAATACATGATGGGGAGTTAAATTGTAAGACATCATTCCTGTCACTTGTATAACATCTTTATACAAGGAAAATAATTAACTAATTTAACTTGTGTTTTTTTTACTGATTAATATTGGACCTAGAAGACATTTGCTATTTTAATCAATGAATTAAGTGTTATTCATCAAGAGAAGATTTTCAGTAATATAAACAGAATAACATATATATACCGTTAATTATGTCGTGAGGACAAAGCATTCAAATCTCAAGTATATTTCTAAAACAGCTCTGGATAATTTACGTTTTTTCCTCAGAGAATAATTTTTTTCTTGACCTTTTGTACAAACTATAAGTTTCACTAAATAACGAAATATAGAATGTCTAACTGCTAAGGGCGAATGGTATATATTTGTAAACTCAGAATTGTCATTAACTACAAATGGTCTATAGACATAATTTCTGTATTTATTAACAAAGTAGAAATAATTGAATAACATCCAAAATCATTTTCTTCTCATTATGTGTCTTGGGTTTTTTAGTAATAATGAGTTCAAAAAAGTGAAAATTTTACCAGAAATTGCGATATGTTTTCGAGCAATGCCATCACATTTAATTACTACATTGTAACTTGTCAGCACTAAATAATTAATCCATAAATTAATTCTATTTCAAAAGCATTGATTTGATATGTCTATTTTGAACCTCGTAATCTCCTCTTCAACAATAAGTCTTAATCAAATGGAAAGAAAACAATATGCAGTTCCAAAATTTAATTGAAAAATGAGTATAAATGCAATTTAAGATTTCATTATTTTGGATTACGATCGTATTTCTTATTTCGTATTTTCAGATAATTCAGGTACATGTATTATCGTATTTTGCATTACGATTACGATTCGTATGATTTTTCTTTTTTGTTCATCTGATAATAGTTTTTTTTTAAGTATACAATTGGGTGAGCAGCATGATACCCTCTTCATGTTAAGCCAGTTTCTAGTGTTCCCAATTATAGAACACATGTCACGAATGAACAAACCATTATGGTGGGAAGCGTGAAAACATTATTGTATTAACTGCCTCCGGAGAATTAAATGGTTTCCAATTTAGCTACCGCTTCTCATAGAACTCAAATAAGACGTATGATTAGGATGAGAATTACATGATTTTGAATAAAAAATTATACTGGTTTACAACATGTCAGGTGACATGTTGGTATTTATGATATTGTTTTCATTAAAACTAATATTGACCTCTATTCAATTCCACTTACCTAATATGTAATGAAACAATCAAGGTTATTTCATAGGTCCAATAAAACTCGTATTGACCTCTACAAAACACTGTAATTGTATAATATCAAAAAATATATTTAAAAAATGACATTACAAGTGCCTACACATATTATATTTATAATAACGCTCTCCTACCTCGGGCATGTGTGACATTTGCCGCCTTTGCTATCCATTTTAGGTCCTTTCAATTGTCTTACTCACTTAGATTTCACATTGATCATACCTGATCAAGGAATTTGCAGAAACGCATCGTCTACACTAAATTAGATATCTACGTTTTCATAAACATACTCCTTCCCAAGGTATAGGTGACATTAGCCGATTTTGGCTATTCTGTTTAGACCCTTTTGGTATCTTATAGTTACAGTGTATTTGGATTCACAATCATTTAACTTTGAACATACATGATGAAGGTAATTACAGAAACACATCGAACGCACTAAATTAGATATTAACGTTTCTATAAACGTGTTGTTGCACTCCTACTGCAAGATCCTAATAAAACATTTATATAAAAAAATGAACATTCGTATGTACTACGTTATCGTAGTATTATTGTCAAAATAAACTGGTCTCACTACTTTGCCGATGGCACCTTCTGTACTTAGTTCTGATAGGTCTGCCATTTCAAAATTATTATCTATTGACTCGCTACTTGAGTCAGCGTTTGGAAATGCTAACAAAATCTTCAATTTGTCACTAGTAGAATTATCAACTGTACTACAAGTAGCATTATTATCATACGATGATTTGTGTGTATTAGTTGAACATTCAAAGCTATTATTTGACGTACGCACTTCTTTTTCCATCGCGTGATCAGTAACAGCATTACCGCTCACGTGCAGGATAATAGAATTGTCATGGTAATGATCATGATTCCCGCCAATCCCCGAAATACAATTGCCTTGTTTATCCTTTTGTTGTACATGTCCATTCGGATTATCAGACTGGTATTTGTATGTTTTATTGTGCTTACATCGACACTCATGATTTGCATGATCTTGAGTAGTAGCACGTGGTATTTTGGGGATTGCACCGGAAACTGATTTCTGATTACGAGTGATGTAGTCTTGTGATTGTTTTCTCCGACGATTTTGTATTTCCGGTTCATTGTATGCGACTGTGTTAGCATGTTCACCTTGTGTTACACTCGGACTGAATTCATACAAGTCTTCATTATTATGAGTTAACACTGTATCATATTTAGTAGATTTAGGTTTCGGTTTTCGTTTGCACAAAATCGCAGATCGGCAACGTATTATCAGTATTAACATCACTATCATAGCTAGAGCGAGAACTGCCCCAATACTACTACCGACAGATACAGGTAGATCCCAGCTCTGTGTTGAAGCCTTAATACATTTTTGGTTATTAGACGTACCGTTCCGTAACATTGATAAACATATGTTATAATACGTATCTGGTACGAGGTTTTGCACATTGTATAAATGCTGTAATGGCGGTAAGTGAGGTCCATATTGAATATACGAACTATCAACTTTCTGGTATTGCACACGGTATCCCAATATATTTGCCGTCGTTTGAATGCTCGATGTCCATAATATCTCGATTGATGACCTCTTAGAAGCGGACACCTCTACGTTTTCTATATAGATATTAGAAGCGTTCTGTGATAAAGACATGGTTTTCGTTGTTGTTTCCCACATACCAATATAAGAGAAAACTAAATCGTGAATCCTTTAAATGGAATGGTATTATTTTCGCGTGCGTGTCTCTTTTTATTGTATATGAAACGCACAAGTGGAATTGACAAGCTGGTCAGTTTAATTGGAATGTTTTTTTTTCTTTCTTCTGATAATTCTATGAATTTGCTGCATTAAACCTTTTTTGTATTCCTATCTTGAGATTTAATAGCCAATTTCTATTAATTTCCTGTCACACTAAGAGGATTAGCATTCCTCATATGTACAAAGTCTTGGCATTTCTTTGTCATGTTCAGTATTGTAGTATACTGCTTTGGAAGTTCTATCTTCCCTTTGTATACATTCAAGAGAAATATGATCTTCTTGTTAACATGAAACTGTTAATATATATAATTTGTTTCCTGAATATAACCACAAAAGTGTTTCTTCAATTAGAAATACTTATTTTCTAATGTTACATCCAACTTCGAATTTCCAACTTTTCTTAGTTTTCCTTTTTTAAACAATAGTCTTTGTAGATAGTAATTTTTTGTTTGTTTAAAATCTCCAATTTTATACTAATTTCTGTACAAAGCTCATCGCATTTAAATTATTTATATTTTTTGTATTTCCCAGATTGTGACATATTCAATTATATTCAATTTCTCTTTCACATATATTCCATGACTTTTTTTTTGTATATGTAGCAAGTTATTGTCGTAAGATGTCACGGAACAAAAGAAAAATTTATCCGTACGCAATTATTGATTTTGAAAGTGTATTGTCAACTGTAGTATATTAACACTACTTTCCTTGTTTACTTCATAGAATGTTATAAAAATGAAGTTTTCATTGCATTATAACAGACAACATTCGTCCTGACTTCGTTGAGTAAAAATATATCTTTTTAAAGATCCTAGTTCCGTGTCCTGTTGGTTAGTCATAAAAATAAATGTATTTCCAAATACAATATTGCTATATTTAAAATGTGTTTCAATAAGTTCCTGGATTGCACAAAATAGCAAAAAAAAAGCAAGCTTACTTATTTTGTTATTTCCCAACTTCTATTTTTAGCAATTGTACAATTAGCCTGTTAAATGATACAAACAATTCACTGTGATTGTTTATTGATTCTAATGTATCATATATATCAAGATCGATGAAGAAAATTCAAAATGGGTTTCAATATACTGCAATGTCTTCCTCTTTCAAATGCGGCGTCACAGAATTTCAGAATTTCAGACATATTGCAAACTATATAATAAACACATATTCACATGTCAGATTTGAAAAATGAAATTAAAATTACACAATTTGTAGACCTTCACATGTTTCCTGATTGGGTTACAGAAATATAATTAGATTGCTTGATTCGCTTGGTATAACATATATAGATCTATATTTTAGAAAAAATAAAATAAAAAAACAAACAAACGTTAACATCAATTCAAGTAAACCTATATGAAATATAATTTATATATTTTCGTTTTGGTTTTTTTGGTGTTATTGAAACAAATATCATTTCATGCTGTTAATTTCTGAAAATTATTTGTATCAGTTGTAAAGTTGTAGCAATTGTTCAGCGTATGTGAATTTGAAGCACTTTATATAGAGGTTCTGTACACCTTTACTTTATGTAGTTAAGAATTTTCTCCAAGTTTGGCAGCGTACGTACCACATTACATGCATGAGTAGACATGCATCTTCTCCGGTTAATTAAATCCATAGAGATTGTCTTTTTTAACCATTACCGTTCTGTACTGTTGCCCTGTTAATCGGTTCATTCACTACTTAGAGATAGTGTTTTCAGCCTTCTGCCTTTTCAAGTGTCACAATTGTAAGCGGTTCATTAAATACTTAGATATTATCTTTTTTAACCTTCACCCTCTGAAGTATTGCACGTTTAATAAGTTCATTAAATCCTTAGAGATTGAGCTTTGAACCTTCCTTAACGTTAATCTGTTTATTAAATCCGTAGAGATTGACCTTTGAACCTTCCTTAAGGTTAATCTGTTTATTAAATCCTTAGAGGTTGACCTTTGAACCTTCATTAACGTTAATCTGTTTATTAAATCCTTAGAGATTGTTTTTTTTTAGCGTTTTGCCTTCTCTAGTGGCTAACTTTTAATCGTTTAAATAAATCATCAGATATTGTCTTCTTCAATATTCTTATGAAGTGTCTCTCTTAATTTAATCGGTTCATTAATCCTTATATATTGTCTTGTTTACCATTCTTCCTCCAGTAATGTCGCACTTTTTATCTGTTTATTAAATACTTAGCTTAAGGTTATGTTACGGTATTTAACGCCACTTTCAACAATATTTCTTAAATCCTTAAAGAATGTTTTTTTGTATAACCGTTTTAATATTCTGCCTTATGCAATATCGCACTTTTAATCGGCTCATGCAATCCTCATAGATTGTCCGTTTATCCTTCAGT
>MJUT01003643.1:689697-710434 GCA_002080005.1 Gigantidas platifrons | reverse complement strand
ATGATCTTATATTAGTTGTTATTACAATCGGTGTCTATCACCACTAATGTTGTGAGTTCGAATCCCGTTCATGGCGAGGTGTACACGATACAACATTATGTGATAAAATTTGTCATTGGCATGAGACATGTCGATAGTTTTCTCCGGGTAATGTCCTTTCCTTCACCAATAAAACTGTCCACCACGATATAACTGAAATATTGTTGAAAGTGGCGTTAAACACCATAGCCATAACCATAACAATTATCATACAATACATGTCATATAAAAAGGAAATGCATCAAGTAAAATATCAGTTAGTAAGCTTTTCCCCTGTACAGACCCCAATAGGCTGTATACTGACGTAGTATATTGGTAGTTGTTCGTATCTATCAAAATTATATTACCATGCAAAACAACAGAGGTAAGGATGAAATAGAAATCTGAATTACTGGAGTTCGTGTTACTCGATCTTTAGTTTTATATGTATGTTTTGTAGATCGTTGGTTGTCCTTTTGTACTTTTTCTTTTGGCCATTGTGTTGTCTGTTCTTCTTCGATATACGGATTCTGATTACCCCTTTGTAATCTTCAAACTCTCCTTTAATATATTAACGAATAATTCTAACAAAAATAAAACAATAGGTATCACTAGTTCAACAAAAACTGTTTAAGCTTTCGGAGCACCCAACTTTACTCCAGTTTGTTAGTGGGGGTTCGTGTTGTTAAATCTTTTGCTTCCTGGGTAGTGTTTTGTCGACCACTGTTTTTCTTTGTGTCCTATTACAGTTGGCCATTGTATTTCTTTGTGTCCTATTACAGTTGGCCATTGTATTTCTTTGTGTCCTATTACAGTTGGCCATTGTATTTCTTTGTGTCCTATTACAGTTGGCCATTGTATTTCTTTGTGTCCTATTACAGTTGGCCATTGTATTTCCTGTCCTATCAAATATGGCTGATGATTACAGTGTTAACATCTTCACAATTTTCTGTCAATAACAACAGAAATCACACATGAACTCGATGTTGTCAGGAAGTTCGGAACACCATCTGCATTTCTAAATGTATCAAATATCTAGCAGTCTGTTTGTTTCTCTCTCAATCTCACTTTCATTGTACATATGAATACTGTCCCGCTAGATGAATATGGAATTACAATGTAGCATGATGATTGGTATGTGTCTGTAAAAAGTATATAAAAGAAAAGTTTGCAGAAACCGACGGATAATCAGAAGCCGTAAATCGAAGGACAGACGATACAATGGTCAAAATGAAACGAAAGCAACAGTCAAAAATGTTTCACAAAACAATACGCAAAAACTAATATTTGAACTACACAAATCTCTTTAAAATCCGGTGATTAACTCGGTTGGTCCTGAAGCTCGTTCCTACTCCTCTAGGGACACCCGTCGTGTTGCTTAACAATATGACACAATTATTTGCACATACTATGTATATACGAAAAGCACAAATTGTTGGAATGAAAATAATACTAGGCGTTGCTTGGTGGTCTTATCCCTATAATTTTTTATGTCAGATCTCTCTGTAGAACATTGATCTAAATTTATTGTACCTAATGACTCTTTGAATACCAATCCAGAGGATAATAATTAAGAAGGTGTAACCTTCGACAGATAATATAAATAAAGTTATCGACATTGTTTGACGTGGGAATACGTCACCCGGAATATTTATGATGGCCAACTTGACGTCAACATACTTAAAACAACATATAGTAATGTAATGTTGTAAATATGGTATGGGACTGTCGTGGTGGTTGTCGTATGGCAGTTGGAATTACATCACTAAAGTTGTGAGTTCGAAGCCCGTTCATGGCAAGGTGAATCAGATGAAATCACTTAAATCACACGACATACGAACTCACCACAGAAATAAATTTGTACAATCATTGAATTAGATTTCAAATTGGAAGGTATACCATATGCAGCGCAACATACAAACATATTCTCTTTTGACAAATTGGATTTAAATGGCATTTTTATCTTTCGATAATTTATTTCTGAACTAGAGAGCCGTATCTAATCGGTTATTGTTGTAAAACATATATTGCAACACCGACTAATAAGTCTTCAAACTCATTAATATATTCATGCTAAATTATCATTCTGTCATATTAACAGACAATTATGTTTTACCATGTTATACGTTTTTCATTCTCTGATTTAACAATCAATAACTTCGTGGTCGTGATCAGTGCCTATCGTTGTGAGTTCCAATCCCGCTCATGCGCGGTTACTCGCTACAACATTATGTGATAAAGTTTGTCAGTGACTTACGGCAGGTCGGTGGTTTTCTCCAATAAAACTGACCGCCACGCTATAACTGTAATATTGTTGAAAGTGGTGTTAATTACCATAAACCATATTTACAAGTTTTAGATATGAATTTTGTGTATATTGAAGATAATATAGGAAAACTATATGTTATGTCTCAAATGGGCTCTACAAATATATGTGTGTATGTCAATGCT
The DNA here is from genome assembly GCA_002080005.1 of Gigantidas platifrons. Lineage (NCBI taxonomy): Eukaryota > Metazoa > Mollusca > Bivalvia > Mytilida > Modiolidae > Gigantidas > Gigantidas platifrons. Next base: position 707,965 of record MJUT01003643.1, on the reverse strand, counting down.
GCCCACTAACATTATCTATTCCCGCTTAAAGAATGGATGGCCTTGAAAGATTTTGACTTTTGTTGTAAACAAGATTGCTATACCACCGTCTTAAAATTAATCTTCTTCCAAGTATTGAAGTATTTTGTTTTGTGAAATTTCCTATCAGGAACCTATTAGATATATAGCTTTACGACTGTGTTTTAGATTGAGTGGAAATTAAACTTTTTCTACCATGAATAATTGATGACTCTACATAGTGTCATGTCATGCATACACATCTAGCCAACAGCATCAATTGCTCTTAATTCATCACCAATGATAGATGGTAAGGTTAGACCGATGCATACACTGATATCTTTAATAATGACATATAGATTTCTGGTCTAGGCGTCTTTGTCTTTTCGTAAGTTATTTTTAATTTCGTTGTGAAACCGCTGAGTTTTTTTTTTTTTTACTTGACAAAACATAATTTTTGTCTAGAAGTAATTAATAACTGCCAAGCATCACGGTTTGAGTACAAATGTAATCAATCAAGCATTCTATGAAAACCCTGATAGTGTCTGGTCTATAGTGAGTATCAGCGAATCAATCACTGCTGCTAACCAATTGTAGAGAAACCAGATACCATATCTGGAATAACGTTAGAACAGGAACTACTCAACCTTCCGGGACACCTGAGTTCATCCCCGCTTTTTTAGTAGGCTCATGTTGCTCAATTGTGAGTTTTCTGTGTAGTGTTTTGTAAATCGTTGTTTATCCTTTTGTGTTGCCTTTGTATTATCTGTTCTTCAATTTAAGGATTATAATTACGCTTTCAAACTCTTCTTACGGAGAGCGTTATTAATTGATCGACTATTCGAGTAATTTATATGTAGTGATATAGATACTCAAAGAGTTATCGAATGTTGTTTCCAGTTATTCGGGGTACATTATGTACATTTTACTTAAAAACACATCATATGTTATTGAGTTATCCAACATAACGGCTTGTCAGAATTCAAATTCTGGAAACTAACCAAAATTTTCGAATAGCAAAGTAGTCTTTGAAATTGTTATAACATTAAGCAAAACATTGCTGACATATTTGACGATGTTGTTGTAAACTAGATCATGTATTACGCTGAAGGAATCTTCAACTATTGTTCATGTGCAATATACTGTGGTAGTAATCTCTAATTTTGTAAGAGTCTTGAACCATGAAATATGTCCATAACAGGTCCTTCAAATATTGACATGGACGATTTATTTCAATGTCAATCTTGTACAGATCAGACCACTTACAATGAAATCGGTTACATTGAAGAAATTGTTACCCCTATCAACCCCTTTGAGTATGTAGCATATCTGATTATATTGACGTTTTGGTTAGTACGAAGACATGTCTCCCTAATGCTAGATTGTCTGTTCGAAAAGACTTGTAGCTGTCAGACTCGTAAAAAAACATATAGAGCGTCTTGTGCATATGACATTATAACATTTTTATTTATTTAGAGCGTCTTGTGCACATGACATTATAACATTTCTATTTATTTTCTATCATCTTGTGAGAAAATGTTGAAAATATCAAAGGGTTTATCAGCCGCCGTAAATCAAACGACAGACCCCCCACCCCACCCCCACACAAAAAAGGACGAACACACAAGCAAGCAACATTGGAAACTAAACAGCTAGTAACAATAGCCTCACTAAAACGAGGAGTGAACTCAGACGGTTCGGAAGGATAAGGATTTCTTGTTGCATTACTTGCAGGTGTCATATTACTATTGTTTTAAAAATCCAATGGTGTAATGCACGTGAAAAAGAGAGGATTTGGCCATGACATACGGAACATATCCATTCAACTATGGTACATGCATTCCGTAACGATTCACCAAGCCCTGATGTCGACCGCAACAATTTAGAAGTGACTTACAGTGGGGTTCGTGTTACTCGATTTTTAGTTCGATGTATATGTTTATAGACCGTTGTTTGTCATCTTGTCCTTTTTCTTTTGGCCATCGTGTTGTCTGTCCTTCTTCGATTGACGGATTCTGATTATACCCCTCTGGTATCTTCAATCTCTTCTTGCATCTTTTTGTTGACTAGAATGATTCATGTAGTATGTTTTATGTGCATGTTTGACTTGGAATGCATTCGTATTCAGTGTATAATGTTGTCCATAGCCTCAAATAATTACTTCCTTGTGAAATTACTTCCTTGTGAAAGTGTGATAAGGAACCGATTTGTTTTATATGTTATTTACGTAATGTTGATAGTCAGTAGAAATTTAAACTGCTATTTTCTCCAATTAATGACAATTTACCGTGATACCGTCCTCATCTCCGATTGATGACAATTTACCATGATGCCGTCCTTATCTCGGATTAATGACAATGTGCCGTGATACCGTCCACTAATGGTAAGGTAAATCATTCACAAAAAGTGGTAAGACATCCCACAACTGTACATTGAGGTATTGTGAGGGGGTGTATGGTGTTCAATGCCACTCTTAACAATATTTGAGTTATATTGTTGCGGTTTTATAAAACCACACTCAAGTGATCTCGTGATTATATTCCAGTATGTTTCGTTTTGCTGTGTTTGATAGCTATTGAGTAGCATTTAGTCAGCATTGCAAACACCTGTCTGGATGTCTGTCCACCTGCGTTCGTTCGTGAATACAAATATAAATGGACTCATTCTAATATGTGATAACGTACCAATCATTAAGTATAGAAATTACAATTGTGTGCAGGTATGGATGATTTTTTTACTTAATTACGACACACCTTTACTTGATTGCAACTTTAATGTGTTAATCAGGTAAATATACCAAGAATCGAAACAAAGTACTATTTCTGGAACAATGGAGAATATATTCAGATTGGTTAACAATGACTATAAATAGAACAAACAATTAACTGACTGAACTGGAATGAGAATATGTGTTCTAGATAAAAATAATGATATCACTTTATGTGTACTGTTTGGTTCTTTTGTTTGCCCTGAACAAAGTCGATCTATTGTGGGCCCACACTGTTGAATGCTACGTTGGCTGTGGTGATCACTTGTAAAAGCTGTGACACCAGTGCATGCCAGGGACATACATAGCATGTTCTTCCAAGTTTTGCTAAAGAGGTGGTATTCTGTTTATCTTAGTACATTTTTATGAACCTTGTATAATTAGCCAGAGTTTAAACTTTCAAATAAATGACATAACAAGTTGTTGATTGCTATTAAGTAGCATTTAGCCATTATTGCAAACACATGTCTGTCCACCTACGTTTGGTCATGAACACAAATATAAATGGACTCATTCTAATATGTGATAATGTACCGATCATTAAATATTTAAATTACAATTGTGTGCAGGTATGGATGATTTTTTGACTTAATTACAACACACCTTTACTTGATTGCATCGTTAATGTGTTAATCAGGCAAATTATACCAAGAATCGAAGCAAAGTACTATTTCTGGAACAATGGAGAATATATTCAGATTGGTTAACAATGACTGTATAAATAATACAAACAACTAACCTACTGAACTGTAATGAGAATATGTGCTCTAGATAAAAATAATGATATCACTTTATGCGTACTGTTTGGTTATTTATATACTACGGGACAAAACACACTACATCAGTAGTAGGGTTTAGTCAAATTTAGGCCATTATATGCACGCCTTCTTTAGATTCTCTGTGCGCTAATCCGTCTACATACATGCATTCGAGGTTGAGACTTAAAAGACCCCATACCCGAAGTGATTAGTAAATCTGTCATTAGCTAAGGATATGACTTGCTTGTCCAGAACAAAATCGATCTCTTGTGGGTCTCCTCTATTGAATCCTAAGTTGGAGTCGGTACAGCAGTGAAAGATGTGACACCCTTATATGCATGGGACACACATGTCATGTTCTTTCAAGTTTTGCTAAAGATGTGGTATTCTGTTTATTTTAGTACATTTTTGTTATGAACATTGTATTAGCCAGAATTTAAACTTTCAAATAACATTACAAGTTTTTCATAATAGTACGAGCGATTAAGTTTGCACATAGTAAAACCGCCAAAACAAAGCTTAAATACTCACACCTTTACCACGACTGATGCGTGAAAAATCTATATGCGTTAATTAACAATTTCATAGGTACGTATTAGTTTGAAATATCACAGAGAAAATGATTAGTAATTAATTTTATTGAAAATAAATATGCATTCTGTCTTTTGTTCGCAAGTGTATTTTGTTTTAGATTTCTTATTTCAAAATTAGTGCATAGGACACGTCTCTGGAATCACCTTTATCAGGTATGGTCGAAGTCCAAAGATTGGAATGCCACATAATGTAAACGTATTTTTGGGGCAGGAAGATCAAACGATCTTCACATGTGTAGCGAAACTCGTGACCATAGTGCATTCTGTCTTTTAATGTTGTAATAAAAGTAAAGACCAAAAACAATACCACACTGTCGATACCCCTAACACACTAATACATGACCGCTCACGTTCATGGCTTGGTCCAGCCACTTCAATAAAAAGTGGCGGGGTTAAACTAGTTTTATTGACCCAGACCTTAATTCCCCCTTAGTGAAATGATGCAAGCATGCAAGTGCCTGCCACATGTCATTAAAATACCAACCCCCACATTTGACTGTGCGAACAGCGTTATCATAAAGCATGATATAATTGTGCATTGGTCAAACTATATTCTTCATCGGTAAACTGAAGTTTTTGCATTTAACGAATCTTCTGAATGAACATTACGTGCCTAAAATGAATATGATTCCATTCCTACTTCTTCGTTTTATACTATAAACAACACGAAATGCTATAATTACACTCCAGGATACATACTACCGTTCGCCTTTAATTGTCTATTAAATTCGTCAAATCAGTTGCAATCACCGACATTTTGTTTTTGTCTTTTATGAGTTACGGAAAAGTTCAAACGTTCATACTTGATATAAATAAGCAATCAACGTGTTTTATAAATATCATGACAAAAGTTTAAAACACTAAAAGGTTTATATCTACTTTGTGTGATGGATTGTGTTTCTGTTCTCTGTAAAACTGAAGATCTTATGTTAATATTTGTTTAAGTTATATTAGTATTGTAGATTTCGTGCATACACGAGATAAAGAAAATCGTGACTCGAGTTAGATCATTTTAGAAGACGTGGGTGAATATGTATTACATTTTCAAGCTGATCATAAATGTTCAAAAGATATTTATTAGCAATGGGAAACCTAAATGAACAATTAAATGTCTTGAATATTTCCGATAAAGATTTATATGTCAAATGTCTGAGGGAGCATTAAATTGAAAAAATATGCAATAATGTTAAGCACATCCTACGAGAGGGGGGGAGATAAAGTACAAGTAGTCTTCTATTTTAGGCTTGGTTTGGTTGATGATGTTTTAACCCACTTTCAATAATATTTCAGTTATAGCGTGGTGGTCAGTTTTATTGATGGCAGAAATTGGAGTACCCGGTGAAAACCACCGAGCAGTTGCAAGTCACTGACAAATTTTATCACATAATGTCGCCATGAACGATATTAGAGCTCACAGCTATATTGGTGATAGACACTTATTGCACAGGTGAAGCAAACTACCATACGAGCACGACCACGACGACCCTTCTAATGTCAGAGTCAGTACTTTACGGTAGTGGCTTGTATTTTACAAATTGTCTCGATTTTTGTTATTGACCTTGAGCGAAGATTAGATTCATTATGTGTAATGTTTAAGATTATAGCGTTCTCCGTAAAAAACGCTGGTCGCCCGCGTGTTATATGTGGTCGTAATCGTATGGCAGATTTACTTATAATCAGTGCCTGTCACCATGTTGTGAGTGTGAATCCCTTTCATGGCGAGGTTTAGTCGATGCAACATTATATGATACAGTTTGGCAGTGACTTGCGGCAGGTCGGTGTTGTCCTCCTCCAAAATTGAATGCCATGATATAACTGACATATTGTTGAAAGTGGCCTTAAATACCATAACCCCCTATACATACTCAGATGAACCTCTAACTGTTATTTAAGCTTCTAATTACTATTTATACATCAGTGAATAATGTCAACATTTCCACAATATTTTATGATTTCACAGAAAACGAATAACCTCAAATACGAAAACCACTTTTTAAGCTAGTAATAGTTATCTGTGATCTTCGTAGGTGTAAAAACATTTAGGATCATTTAATGCCCAAGGGTTTCGTTTACCCAATTCCACCAACGAATTATTCCAGGATAAACAATTGTTAACTTATAAATAATGAATAATGAACTGATTGTTTCCCTGGTTAACCCATGAGTTATATAGTCTATTGCTCAGATTACGATTGTAATTGGCATTAAGCAAGATTTAAAGATCATTTAAATTTAATTTGAAAAATCATCTGCCACATAGAATTATATTAATGTCTATTGCATGTTAATTAATGCTTGAGTTATTTCAGTAAAATAAGGTAACAGTAGAAAAAAAAAAAAAAACAAACGTTTTTGTTTAAATTCCCAATAGCTGGAAATGCTTAATTTTTTCTATTTATTTTGTTTTGCCTCCGCTGGTAAAAGTTAAACCGGGTTTCTATGGATTGTCCATTCTTTATTGTCCCTTTGTATTCTTTACGGTTTATTTTGTAATCTCTTAGTCTTTAATATTCTGTTGCCATTCGTAATTCAACAGAATTTGACATATGTTCATTTTCTCCTCTGAATTTTTTTTTGAATATCCCACAGAAATAACTGTACTGGGACGGGTGGGGTTATGGTGTTTAACACAACTTTCAACAATATTTCAGTTATATTTTCGCAGTCAGTTTTATTAGTGGAGGAAATCACAGCACCCGGAGAAAACCACCGACCCGCCACAAGTCATTGACAAACTTTATCATATAACATTGTATCGAATACACATCGCCATGAACGGGATTCGATTCGAACTCACAACGTTAGATTGCATGATTAGTTGTAAATCCAACTATCATACAACCACGACCACGACGGCCCCAATTACAAATGTACTAGTTTCAACAAACGTTTACAAGGATCTATTAGTATTGTAGCATCACATTTACATCACATGACCCCATCATGATAGTTTGTTTCTAATGTCCACGATTATGGATCGATCTGTACGTATATGTTATCTGGATGTGAATTGATTGATACCGAAAATATCAGCCTGCCGAGCCAGAATATGAAGTTTGTTGGCGAGTGAGCGAAGCGAACGAGTCACAAACTTCATATTCTGTCGAGCAGGCTGATATTTTTCAGTATCAATTATATTCACATTCAGATGACATATTTATCATCCTTAGATCAACCATAAACACGGATACATCTATATTTGTATTTTTCGCGGGAAAAATTACATGATTCAAAATATTCAAAATACGCTTCCCCAAAACCGTAGTTCATAAGTTGTTTGCAAAATATACCATTCATTTTAACAGGTTTATATAAAGGTTAAGATTGTTGGAATTTCCCTTTAATGGGGATATTCATTTTTTTTTTATTACAAACATCAAAGTCACCCATTTTCATTAAAGGTTTTGCTTACCAATGCCGTTTCGGTTTAGAAAACATGACGGTCACAACCTCCTTTATGACGTAAAAAATTATGACGTCTGAGGAGAGGTTATCAAGAATTGTGTAAAGTACATTTTTGTAGGACGATGTTTGTTGATATTTCTAACGCGACAGTTCTTAATTTGATATATGTTTTAAAAAATAATGTTAACTAGCTAATGGTGTAGATCAATTTTATTCATTTTTGCCATCTTCACAGGAATTATCGTTTAAATGTTAGGAGAATTTGGTGATAACTCCTGCTGACTGTTGATAAGTCCTGCTCAGCTCACGCGGACTTTGATACGAGTTTTGTTTATGGAGCCAGCAGGTAGATATATCCGGAGGGAAGAATGATAAAAATATATATTGTATACAATTATTGCTAATGCATGATATAAAATGTCAAATTTGCTCTGTTTGAACTTTTATTCTGAAGATTTGACTCTAAGGATCATACGAATTGCTTAAGTTATTCTTAAATGGTTTATTATTTAACAAGAAAGGGTTCGAAAACCTAATAGCCACTTCTTCGCAGATGTGATGGTTGTCAGTCATTACGTATGTGTTGGTATATTCAGATGAAAGTTTTGTTCTCCAGCTGGTTGCAGATGTGTTTCCCGAATACAACTTTCTAAAGCAAATTCGATTCCTTAATTGTCGAACAATCTTGGAATTGATAAGTATACTTTGAAGATATCAAAGGGGTAATTAAAATCCGTAAATCGAAGTTTTTTTGTTTGTTTGTTTGTTTGTTTTTGTATTGTATTTGTGAAATTAGACTATAGTATAATATATTATGTGCAGGGGGTCGCACTACCGGAATACGTAGAAACACGATATATTGCTTAGACTATAGTATATTATATTATGTGCAGGGGGTCGCACTACCGGAATTCGTAGAAACACGATATATTGCTTAGACTATAGTATATTATATTATGTGCAGGGGGTCGCACTACCGGAATCCGTAGAAACGCGATATATTGCTTAGACTATAGTATGGTATATTATGTGCAGGGGGTCGCACTACCGGAATCCGTAGAAACACGATATATTGCTTATTCGTTTTTGTCTCTATTACATTTATTTACCTGAATCTTTTAAAAATGTAATTGGATTATTTCTTAGTTTATATTTCATTCCGTTGTATATGTATGAAGCAAGTAGTAACAGTATTTAAAAGATTATTGATGGCTTAGGAAATAAAAGAATACAGATTTCACTCGTAAATAATAAATTGGATACACAATAAAGGTAAACATAAACGAAATGCTGCTAGCTTTAATAAAAATCTTTTTTTGCTGTAATCATTGAAAACCTTGCATTGATTGTTAAATGACAAGACCAACGATCTAACTGAAATATTGTTCAGCACCATAACCTAAACCCTCAAATTACGAACACCAAATAAGGTACCAGATTATTCACTCATATTTACCTCTGTTTGATGAAATGAAATAACTTTGCCATTAAGCATAAAAAGGATCATTTGTATCCGTTATTATTCAATCTTTTACATTTGACAAATCTGATATGTTGAAAATGTTGTCATCAGTAATCCTTCATGTGCAATATAAGTTGCTGTAATCCTACGCTACTCGCATGTAATACTGATTTGTCTAATGTGTTCAAAGACGTCTTATAATTTCTTTTGAGCGATGCCTTATATTTTTAAGGTTTTTCTACAGAAATAGCATTGTGATGACACACTTAACAGAGATAACATGTTATCAGAAAACCTATATTAATATATGCATAAACCAAATAGTAATGCATTAATAGTTTATTATATGTTTTACTATTCTGGTTAACCACAACAGGCACGTTTGCTAAATTGGAGAGACAATGAATTTTCAAGTAACTGCATTTATTTGTTCAATAAGACCGTATATTATTCGGTCGAATATATTATGGTATGGGTCTGTCGTTGTCTGTAGACACAATGGTATCTGTGGAAATAGCTTTGTTCTGATTGACCGACCCTTATGAAATTTGAAGACAATGTTCCTTGTAGCAAAATAAAGGCTAACATTTTGGTGATCGTTGCTTAACTCGTTTCCATACAAGAGGAGACAATATGTTTTCTGTATTGGTAATGTTTATTATTTATCTGTTCTTTTCTTTTTTTTATCTTTAAAAGGGGGGGGTTTGTTGACTTATGTTTGTGTATATTTATGAGCAGTGGTCGTTACTTTAAATACACGACTGTATGCACGTACTATATCTGTGCAATGCATACCTATATTGATTTTGATTTTTGGTGTTTTAACGCCACTTTCAACAATATTTCAGCTATATCATGGCGACCAGTGTTAGTGGCGGAGGAGGCCGGAGAGAACCACCGACCATGGGCACATAACTATACTGATATCTTGGTATATGCCATTATGTCGGTATAGCGAAGTTACAATCAGACAGCTTCCAGCACTGTACAAATGATTAAACATTGAATAGCGAGTGATTAAAAAAGCATTATATTTTTTACATATGTACTGGTTACACTGTGAAAAAGAATGTAGTATGTCTTATGAACGATATGAACTTTACAATGCACTAATTATCCATATTCGGTTTTTATACAAATATTTGCATATACTATTCATTGGATATTGATGTATATGTCAGTGATGAGTTATAATCAGATGGGTTTAGCTGCAATTCCGAAACCATTAAGTTAATGAAGATATTGAATGGGTTGGAGACATTTAACGTATGCAACATTAGATTAGCTTTTGCGAAGTCAATTCGTACTATATAGCTACATGCAATTGAATTTTCAATCAGATTTATATTGTTCATAGCATTTGTCTTATTTATAGTAGCTGACAATGTATAAAGAGTATTTAGGTCACAAACTGACCTTATTACAAAGGAAAATGAATACAAATAAATGTAACACTCAGATATCGATGAAATGGTCTTAAAGTTAAATAAAGAAAAGGGAATACCAATTTATATTACTCTTATATTTCGATGAAATGGCTTTAATTGTGAGTAAAATTAACAGTAGAGGAATATGCATTCACATTACACTCGTGTATTAATGAAATGATTAATGGCTAAGGTCAAATGATCGTAAAAAACCCACGGCTGCTCACGATCCGTTATTCCACACTTATCACATGTGACTTAGTTAATAAGGGTAATAACAAAATTACTGAACTCCGAACAATCTTCCAAAGGGAAAGTCAAAACTCATAAGTATATAAACAGACAAAATCAGTCAACAACCGGAAAACTGTGAAATATGAAACCGCCATTTCGGGTTCTGTAAATGATCTGAATTTAATAGTTTCCATAACAACATATCATGACTTATATTGACAAATACGAGCTTACTTGTCGATATAACATTCATCGTCGATAATCCATGGGTAATTGCAACACGTTCATGTCCTCGTTTCATTTTTGATCTGCAAAGTTTTTTTAATACTGTTATTTCAGTAGCTGCAAGAAAGCTGGTCGGGACTAATCAAAATGTTTTCAAATGACTCATGAATAATTCATGAATGTATGTCGACTCAAGATGAGTATCGGAATGTGACCAATCATTGTTTCTCGACAATAAGGTTAAATAAACAAAACAGGGAATGTTTAACCATTCATTACATTAATATGTCAATGGAATATTAAGGCAAGTGAACAGAAAACAAAAGGAATGCACATTAACAGCACAATCTGATATCAAATTTGATGGTAACGCGTACATATGTTATGCCTAAACACATGTAAATGCATATTTCAAAACTTTAACTCAATCGTCAAAAACAATATTGCAAAAATGCATAAATCTAATGTCAGTATCTACAAAGTATTAACTGTACAAATGTTTATATCACCATGGATACACTATAAAAGTTTGTTCCCTGACTATTATTTTAGTCTTTAATGGTCATATGGGATTTGGATTGATCTGAAAGCTTTATACTAAATATAATAAATCACAATGATAGATTGGGTAAGTATTTGATATCAGAAACGTTATATAAAAATAAGAGAATTTTAAAAGTTAGAAATGATTGTTGGACTGAATTTGTTGTTTTGTGGTATCTTGTTTGCAGGCAACGTCAGTATCCATTGATAAGGACCGTCGTCGTCGTGATCGTATGGTAGTTGGATTCACAACTATCTGTAACCAGTGCTAATCACCACTAAAGTTATGAGTTCGAATCACGATGGCAATATGTGATAAAGTTTGTCGGTGATTTGTGACAGATCGGTGGTTTTCTCCTGTTACTCCGATATACGCCACCTAAAAAAAAATAACTGATCGCCTCGCGCCAAGATATAGCTGAATTGTTATTGAAAGTGGCGTTAAACAACATATCCCGAGCCATCATTGCTATAAATAGAAATAGAAAGATTATAATTAGGTCTCTTTGTATATAGAACATAAAGACCCTTCAAATCTGAGCGTTTTAGGGAACGGAATTTGTAAAAGTGATACCTCACCTGTTTTCCAATCCCACCTGCTATTTGCTATCTTGTATTTGTGTTTGACTTTCTTTCAAATAAAATATAGTTTACACTAAATCTGAGCGAGCCAGTAGTGAACATGTTTTCGTATTTTTACATGGATGTGCATTTGTGTTATTTTTATTGCATTTTGGTCTTAAATGGAACATGTTTACTCTTCCGGGGCGGGTTTTAGTGTGGTTCTTGTGGCTCGATCTTTAGTTTTCTGTGTAGTGTTTTATAAATCGTTGCTTTTCCTTTAGTCTTTTTTTGTTTTGGCCGTTGTTTCGTCTGTCCTTCTTCGATTTGTGGATTCTGATTACCTCTTTATTGTATTCAAACTCTTCTTTCAAATAACAATGATCAACGACGATATCATCACGACCACGATGTCCCTTAATGCTTACAGATTCTGTACTTGCTAAGGCAAGATTGTATAATTGTTAATTCTTTTTTTGGAAACTAGCATTTACACCCTTTCTACCAACGTAAAATCGAAATAAGGGTGTGCTGTATATATATTATGTATCTCATGTGTTATATAAGGTAGGGCTCGGGTGGCTCAACGAGTTAGGTCACTAGATTACCTAACAACTCATACAAGTCTACCAATAAGGCGTGGGTTCGCGTCCGGCTTTGTAAATTACAAAAAGGGTGCACTCGACTCCACAGCGCAAGTGATAAAGTTTACCAGTTGCTTGCCCATGGTCGGTGATTCTATCCGGGTACTCCGGCTTCTTCCACCACTGAAACTGGTCGCCATGCTATTGCTGAAAGTGGCGTTAAAACACCAAAAATCAAATCTTTAAAAAGGTTGAAATCGCCCTTACTTTTACACTTTACAATTTATTTTAGACATTGGATTCCCTGGCCTATTCCTGACGCTCAAAACCATATTTTGTTAAGAAAATCATTGAAAAGGGTAACAAGAAGCCATATATCAACGGACACACAAAATAAATGCCAAAAGAAAAATGACAAAATACCACCTATGGTCAACAAAACATTACTCAGAGAACTACAGATTGAGTAACACGAACCCCACTAAAATTACATTAGTGTAGTTACTTATTAAGTAGGTTATGGGTTATGTTGGTTAACGCCACTTTCAACAATATTCTAATTATATCGTGGCGGTTAGTTTTATTGGTGGTGGCAACCGAAGAAAACAACTGACCTGCCGCAAGTCACTAACATATTTTATTACGTATTGTTGTATGAAGTACACGTCGCCTGAGCGGGATTCAATAAATCATGAAGGTTATTATATCAGTATAGTAATATATTGTTCTAAGATGTTAAATAAGACTTTTAGTGAAAAATATTGAAAGATTTAATATTACTGACATTATTGACAGTTACTTCTGTCTATCATGTAATATAAACGTATCAGTTCTATATTCTTCTGAACATAGTGATATTTAGTATTTGATTTTACTGGCGATTGTCTGTCACAAAACCAATGAAAATTGTATTAGCTTTATTAATATGTCATTGTTCTCCCACTTAGTCTGGACAAAACCAAATATTGTTTACTATATTTGGCCCAATCTGGTAGATATATCTTTTTTCGTCTGTCTTAAAAAAATAAATTGTTATATTATAGTCTAGCGTGACTGTTGATTCAGACAAGTATTTGATGTTGAATTATTTATTAAATGATTTACTGTTTTCATTACGTCAGTTCTAGTCATTTGTCGGCTGTATCGTGTCTACAGAATAACCCAAAAGCACCGACAGGTACCAAGTAAACTTTATATACGTTATTTTTATATTATTTGTTTGCATATAGTGGTGTCCAACACATATTGTGTTGTGTTTTTGTTTTGTTTTTCGTCTGGTCTTTTTTCTTGTATATTCCAAGGTTCCCAATTTCTCCTAATTGTCCATTTTTGTATTTCCTAAACGTTTTTTTTTTCAATCTAAGTATAATACGAACACACCTCACAACCTATAGCATTTTGGCTAAAGACTAGTTCTTATTATGAAATACTGACTGTTACATTGCTAATCACTTACTGTCTGTTCTTACATATTTTACCTACAGCTGTCATTTGTTCATTTTCACCTCGTAAAGGTTTAAGCTACATGTCAATTTTCGAGTCTTCTACATCGACATTTCTGGAACCTTTGTCATTGGTATGTGACTAATCAATATATACAGTCCGACAAAAGTTAAGCACCACCTGACTTGTTTCAATAATATCTTTAATAATGAACTTATTTCAAATCGGTTTGCTGTTTTCGTTACCTGTACACACATACTTACTTACCTGTGAAACAGGTTATTGATCGATTTTTATTTATGTGTATATGACATGGTGTGTAAAGTGCCACGTGTACTTTTCAACATTTGTGTTTGCGAACGAAAGCTGATTTTTTTTGTGTAGAGTTTTAAGTTTCATTTTCTATTGGTTTGGTATACTGCGGCGAAAATTAACCATACCAGAAAGGTGGCAAGCTGTTGGCATGCATAGCGGTGGTTTTAGCCATAGAAGGGTGGCAGACCACTTCAGGGTTAACCATTCCATCATTGTACGACTGATGCAGCGTTTTCGTCAAACGAGGAATGTTACTGACCGTCCACATGCAGGTAGACCTCGCAAAACGACGCCGAGAGAGGACCGGCTCATATCCAGACGGGCGCGGCAACGGCCGTTCAGTACAGCTGGTGCACTTCGTGGTCATTTAGCGTTTGGAGGCCACATTAGCACACGCACTGTAATCAGACGCCTCCACCATCAGGGAATGCGAGCACGACGACCCATAAAACGTCCACAGTTGACATTACGTCATCAACATGCTCGATTTGACTGATCACATGATCATTTGGGGTGGACTATTCACACATGGAGAGGGGTACACTGGTCTGATGAAAGTCGTTTTTTGTTACGCCCTACCGACGGTCGTGCAAGGGTTTGGCGCCAACGAAACACTTCATTTCAGGACAACCATATTTTGGGCACAACTGCTTTTGGGGGTGGGGGTGTAACTGTCTGGGGTTGTTTTTCCTTTGACTGTAAGTTGGACTTGTACGTTCTTGGTGGTAATCTGACAGGCCAAAAATACCGTGACAATGTGCTCGCTCCACGCGTAGTCCCCCCATTTCGACAACCATGCGTTGGCTGACAGGCCAATGTTCATGGACGACAACGCTAGGCCACATAGAGCCCGAATTGTACAACATTTTTTACAGCAAGAGGCTGTTCAGACAATTCCATGGCCTGCGATGTCGCCAGACATGAACCCTATAGAGCATGTATGGGACTTTATTGGCCGAAAAATTAACCAACGCAATCCAAAATGTCAAAATATTGACGAATTAAGAACTGCTATCTTACAGGAGTGGCTACAGTTCCCCCAAGAATGGCTTAGGCGTCTTGTGCGAAGCATGACGGGACGTGTTACAGAACTTCACAATAAACGCGGTGGATATACTCGTTATTGATTTTTATGCCTTACACATACGCACAATAGATGCATTTAAAAGTTCTTTAAATCTGAAGACTCTGCATTTTAATGCAATGTTAAAAACTTCCATCAAAGACAAACTGGTTTTATGTTTTTCCAGCGCCTGTTTTGAACCCCATTTTTGCCACGTCATAGTCATGTCTTTCAGGATGTTGAATACTTCGTAGATTGGTAATTTTAGAGCCCTTGGTGTATGTAGTCTTTTAAGAAGTGTAAGAAAAATTGTGATATCTATTTTATTGTTTTAACAGTATTGATGTAAAAAAAAATATATCGATAAAAATAAAGGGTGGTGCTTAACTTTCGTTGGAGTGTATATTAGGTTGTGCTATCAGTTTCAGAACTTCCTGGTTTCTTTGTGTGTCACTTAACATGTTTAAAAGCAATTACAGATGACATTATACGACTTCTGTCGTACGACAGTCCATATTGCAATATTCTTAAAAATCGATTAATATTGGCAATTAGGGCCTTACGTTAGAGACACATACCAGATAAGATGTCAGTCGAAAATGAAAGAAAGAGGAAATAAAAATACAAATTCCGCGATCCTAGAACGAGAATCAACTTAAACAATGCATATGAACAACATAGTAAAGTCAAATACAAATCGGTTTAGTAGTCTCTTCCCCCCCCCTTTTTTGATTTGTTAGTCATTATATCCCGGTGTAAATTTTTACGTTTCTAGTATGTCATTATTGTCTGGTAGGTCTTGGCGTTGTTGTATAACTGATACACTATTAGGGACAACCGGGACCGCTATGGTATGGTAGCTGGATTGCCATCTAACCAAGCAATCACTACCGATCACCGATTACCGCCTGTAGAAAGGTGTAGTCGATAACACGTTATGTCGGTGAACACCCCATACTCCCTCCCTCGCCGCGAATCGAACTAACCATTACGATTTAGCGGTGTATAGCGGCATAAATACAGATGCACACTTTATTTCATAGGTCAGTGTACAAAGCATTATATGCGCAGCCTATTGTTTTGTAGATGTCTGTGTTTATTTCTGAGTAAATTGTCTTCACATGATTTGTTGACAACTTCCTGAACATTGACGTTACTATTATTCTCATGTCATACCGACGTGTCTGAATAATTAGTTGATGGCTTTTGGAAGCATTCAAATCCATACTCTGATATTATTGCACTTATTAATAATCAAATGACAATAAACAGGAGATAATTTAACTATCATGATGCTTCATGTATTAAATATTATCTGTACTATTACAGACACCTGTCAATCAATTGAACGTTTAATTAGATTGTATCTAAGATGCAGTACGAAAGATTCCGTATATATACATATTATAATGTCAATTTCAATTTGTATAGATTTCAAGAAATAGTGCATCGAACAATGGTTAACAATACTTCAAAACCGGCATTAGTGGTGTTAGTGTTTGCATGCTCCCCCGAATGTGGTAGGTAGTGGGTTCGCTAGCCCCTGTCGAGTTAAGCCAAATATTATAAAATGGGTATGTGCTACTTATCCGCTAAGCACCCAAATGAAGGAGTAAGAGCTTTATGACTCGGTATCAGGATAATGGAGAGACATGTTTACACGTGTGGTTTTTCAGTGAGCTAGCACTGCAATCATTGGACTAAGCATGTTGGTCTAGTACAAAGCGGATATCATCATTATCTCTACTTACGTAACTTGTTCTCTTAAGACATGGTTCATCAAACAGTAGGTCATTGATTGAGTCATTTATTGCTTGAGGTCCAGCGAGCAGTATTTCAGCTATATTCCGGATGTGAATAAGTTCAATAATATTTAAAAACTATAAAGATATGAGGGAAGGGATGGGTCAACCGGGTCAACGATTATTGACTGCCTCTGCTACAATGCGCTTACTCGTTTTCGAAATCTACGTAAGAGGTATTTAGGGTGCAGGGAGAGTGGCACTCTCTATACACGTAACTAACTATGGTCATGTGACAGGCCTTTGGTATTATAGTATTGTCAATCCCCTTTCCCTAGCCGCCATCTGGTGATGCACGGAGTAGCTATGTGGGCTTCAGCCCTGAGCCCTTACCAGTACCCAAAGCAACATTTCAAATAAGACAATATTCAGTATAATATGCAAATTATTTATATTAAAGTGCATGAAACGACTGCTCATTATCTTTTGATTTGGATTTTCGTTTCCGATCGTTGTATTTATTTGCAGGCGTGTTCTCTTGAATCCAAATAAGGGTAATAACAAAATTACCGAACACAGAGCAATCTTACAAAGGGAAATTCAAAACTCATAAATCAATAAACAGACAAAATCAGTCAACAACCGGGAAACTGGAAAACCGCAATGGTCCTGACTTGGTACAGGCATTTCTAAAGAAATGGTGGATTGAATTAGATTTTACGGCGCCAACCTCTCGCTTTCATTACGGTTCAAAGGTTCCCGTTGTCACTAAAACAGCATTTACAACAATACTGGAAAAAAACAGGCAAAATAGCAGTCAAACAGTACCAAACTCAGTATCTAATATATCTTGTGAACCATCACCATCAACTATGAGTCCTTTGAAGTATTTTAATTACGACCGTAAATGTCAAAGGATTTTTACGTCACACATTCACAAAAAATATTTTTGACATTGTAAACCACGTATACCAAATCCTTATCTTTATACATTTTCACTATATGAAAATGTATTTTTTACTATTGTATCTGCAGAGACAGAATATATTTCGACAAGATCTTGATATCGGAATATAAACTTTTTAAGAGATCGAATAAGGCGAATCTTTTTATAGCCCTGGTCCAGTAGCCTGTTTTTCAGACAAAGAT
>MJUT01003643.1:666486-683716 GCA_002080005.1 Gigantidas platifrons | reverse complement strand
AATAGATAGAATCATTATAGATCCTAGGCTGTAACAGACATTACAGTTAAATGGTGAACTACAAGTTGTAATAGATGGAAATGTTATTGATCCTAGGTTGTATCAGTTCTTCAAGTTAAATGGTGAACCATAAGTTGTAATACATGGACACGGTATTGATCCTAGGCCGCATCAGACATTATAGTTAAATGGTGAACCACAAATTGTAATAGATAGAATCGTTATAGATCCTAGGCTGCTACAACAATTACAGTTAAATGGTGAACCATAAGTTGTAAGAGATAGAATCGTTATAGATCATAGGCTGCAACAATTATTAACGTTAAATGGTGAACCACAAGTTGTAAGGGATAGAATCGTAATAGATCATAGCCTGCATCAGATATTAAAGTTAAATGGTGCACCACAAGTTGTAATGGGATGGACACGTTATAGATCCCAGGCTGCATCAGATATTAAAGTTAGATGGTGCACCACAAGTTGTAATGGGATGGACACGTTATAGATCCCAGGCTGCATCAGATATTAAAGTTAGATGGTGAACCACAAGTTGTAATGGGATGGACACGTTATAGATCCCAGGCTGCATTAGATATTAAAGTTAGATGGTGCACCACAAGTTGTAATGGGATGGACACGTTATAGATCCCAGGCTGCATCATATATTAAAGTTAGATGGTGCACCACAAGTTGTAATGGGATGGACACGTTATAGATCCCAGGCTGCATCCGATATTAAAGTTAGATGGTGCACCACAAGTTGTAATGGGATGGACACGTTATAGATCCCAGTCTGCATTAGATATACTAGTTAAATGGTGAATCATAAGTTGTAATGGATGGACACGTTATAGATCCCAGTCTGCATTAGATATACTAGTTAAATGGTGAATCATAAGTTGTAATGGCTGGACACGTTATTTATCCTAGGCTGCATTAGATATACTAGTTAAATGGTGAACCACAAATTAAATGTAAATGGATTTGTCGTCATCTGTTATCGTAAATCTGATATAAATTGTATCAAGTATTTATGTGTCAGATAGTGTTTACAATCGTAGATATAAAATGTAGTGGACATGACGCGTTCAAAGTCAAAATATTTTAAAGACATTTTTTAAAAGAAAATGAAAACCAAAAATACAACATCGTCAGAACAGTTCCAATATATAGTTGAAGAGGCAGAGTCCATACCGCTAACACACATATACATGACTGCTCACTTTCCCGCCTCCGTAACGATTTCGCATTGTATTCTTTAAAACATATAGCTATATACGTATTTGGTATACATGTTCGCTGCAAGTGTTGACGACCGTGAGCTCGATTCTTGGTAGGGTAAATCAGAGTTGATACAATTAAATTGGCATTTGATGGTTCTCTTCCTGCTAAACATGATTCATTAGAATAGTTAGAATAAGGGCAGGGTAATGACGGTTCAGCTTGGATTAAGGAGTATTTGTCCAAGTAAGAACTATTTAATTGTTAATTGTTGCTGCAATGAGCTAGCACTGTAAAATATGGGTAAACTTGTTACTCTATTGCAGTGCAATCATTTCGTATGATTTAATTTGTTCTCGGCATGATATGGGCTTTGAATAATAATCATTCTGTCAGTATTCGGACAGATAGTATACTAATTTGATCGTATTGCCTCCTATTCCAAATAAAACTAACTTTCTCCTCCCTCAGACATAGATGACTTTTCCCGCTGTTCACTATCCCGTTTCGGCCCTTTGGTTTACTTGTTCCTTTAAGATTATTTGTCTTTCCAACTGTTTCTTTATGGACGTACCTGATGAATGTTATTTCAGAACCGTGTCGTACGTAGTAAATTCGATATTACATTTGTATTAGACTAACGTGTGGTTCCTTCAAATTAAAAAAAAAGTACATCAATTATATTTGTCGAATACCCATTTATATAATGTAGTCATTAGTTATTGATTTGTGTGGGTCGTGGGCATGACGCATTGTTTGTAAATAACGGACTTGTAGTTTGGTTTGAGAAGCTGTATTGAGGTCTCAAAACATTGTTGTGTTATTAACGTAAACTATTAGTAAAAGCTAAAATATTATCTTATATACCAAAGGCCTGCAATAATTATAGATTAATACATGGCTTTTTCATATTGCCCTTGTTATCAGCCCGAGGCCTTGATATCTGCCCGAGGGCTGATAACAAGGGCAATATGAAAAAGACCATGTATTAATCTATTTATCACATATATTCCAGGGCAGATAACATGTTATTGCCATCGTAAAATGGTATTGCCCTGGAGGCAAATAACACGCCGCAAATTATACTTTTATTACACATGCAAATTTGGCGTTATTTCAATAAAATATGTGATAATAGGTAAAAGTGGTAGTGTTTAACCGTAATAACACCATGTTTTGAGGCTAAAATGCAGTTTTTCCAATCAAATTCCAGTCTGTTAAATGTAAAACATGTATTTTTAATTTAATTAATCACACTACCTTTGCAATGTTAAGAATATATATTTTTTTTACAAATGTAAACTTGCAATATAAGTAAAATTAATCACAAATATTCAGCACTTAAAATAAACATTGTAATTTACTTAGCATTGAGGCAGTGTTATTTTTACCCTTTAGAAGGACGTGTATAATAGAAACAATCTGTTACTGTCACCATTAAGAATTACTAGTATTGTAATTGTCCATTCAGTCAATATCCATTTCTGCCTTAACCAATATAAATATAAATCTATTGTGTTATCGGCACCAAGGGAAGTCTATTCGAGACATCTCTAAATCAGCGGTGTCTAAATCTGACTGAAATATAAATATTTTATAATGGAAGAATTCAGAAAAGAAACCGTCTTGAATAAATTTGTATGACGAATAATTAGTATAGTTTTCTCGATATCAAATCACAAAACCATACAATGTTTGTTTTTTTACGTAAGAAAGTACAAGTTTGAAGATACCCAAGGGGAGTAATCAGTGGTCGTAAAGCGAAACAGGACATGCAATACAATGACCAAAAGAACAAAAAGTCAAAGGGACAAACAATGATGTGCAAAACACTACACAGCAAACTAAATGTCGTGCAACACGAACCGCACTAAAAACCGGGGGTGACCTGAGATGCTCCGGGAGGGTAGGCAGTCCCGCTTCCACTAGTGGTACCTATCGTGTTACTGTTGTAGGTGACATTACCTCCTTATATCTTGTTTGTTTTTTTTTTTTTTATAATGAATCAATGCACCCTTGCAATGAATATGCGGACAAAAACGTCCTGAAACAAATAATTATGAAACCCTGCATAATGGGACCTACATTGCACACTCAAAATCTACAACTTTGTTTGAAATCCGATTATGATTTTTTTTTCCCTGTAGATACCTTATGAAATTGCGTCTATGTGTATTTCTAATATATTTCACCTAGCTTTTTTGGTTTTCGATATTAAAGGCTCAAATGGCTGCATCCAAAATAATAACTTTTTTTTATTTTAAGTCTTATTTGTTTGCGTTTTTCCATTGAATTCATCAGAACTATTGTTACCCGGAGTGTTTTAACAGATTTGGTGTAGATCCTGCCAGCGTTTCATCACTATGAGATTACCAAACAAGACCATGCATGGTCACCGCCCACAATTATTTGTGTGAAAATTAATAAAATATGTTTCAACCAAATCTTAAATCAAATCATGATCGAAGACAAACTGCATGAATAAACAGATGGGCGATACAGGTGCAGGTGAGCCTCTAGTATTTCTTTACAAGTGTCGAACAGGTTCATAATACTTTCATATGAGGTGTTTTTACTATCTGAGATACTTGCGTTGAGTGCTTGCAAATTAAATGTTCTTAAAATCTGATTGACTTGGAGGGAAGAAAGTTACTCTCTAATAGTATATGTACTCTTCATACTACATGTAATTAGTAACAACGATAACATTTCGGTACATTGTTATCTGCTTACACGAATTACGTAGTTAGTGGCAAAGCAATCGCATTTAGCAATAAAAAAACACGGAAGACTTCAAATAGAAACACACTCTGCAAAAATGTCTGTAATTCTTGACGATTTAAGGACGTAAGGTTTTTTCGGAACAATGTTATCTGCTTACACGAATTACGTAGTTAGTGGCAAAGTAATCACATTTAGCAAAGAACGAAAAAAACACGGAAGACTTAAAATAGAAACACACTCTGCAAAAATGTCTGTAGTTCTTGAGGATTTACGGACCAGAGGTTTTTCGGAACAAAATTATCTGTTTAGTACAATGACGTAGGTAGTGACAAAGTAATCGCATTTAACAAAACATGGAATACTTCAGATATAAACTAACTCTGCAATGAATGTCTGTAGTTCTTCACGATTGACGGGCTTGAGGTTTTAGGTCGAACATAAAATCAATTGTGGCATCGACTTATTGTCTCAATGATTGACAGATAGATTACCTGCAGTGCTATTGAGGACTTATACGTTGTTTTATAAGTGACAACTTTATTGACTTTGTTTCGTATATTGAGATTCAATCAAAAATAATAAGATTGCATTTATTTGGATATTTTCTGCTGAATCGTATGTTTTTGGTTAATTGGTTGATTGATTAATTGGTTTTTAACGTCAACTTTAGGAGTATTTCAGCTATATCTGTTTTTTGACGTACGATGTGGGTGATTTGCCAGGTCGTACCGTTATTTGTGTATACGTTATGAACAAAAAAAGGCAGATTGCACTTGTTTGGTAATGATAGTATCTTTTTATCATGAATGTTTACATGTTAGTTTCCTTGGTGACGTGTCATTTACCATGTATGTGTGAGGCAAGATATGGATATTAGAACTGAATATATATTTGTTTTTAGTGTGACTTACGACGTTTCGTCCTGTAAACAACTGGAGGATATTCACAAAGAAAGTATCACACGAATGTATACAATATATATATGATTTACATTCCCGGAAATGGTTCCAATTTTATAAAGTTTATTGAACCTAACGTTGGTTTATTCTTTAGCTATCTAAATCGATATTGGTCTTGTACTTTACATTGTTAAGGAACCTTTCTTCTCGTATATCTCCAATATTTGATTTACGAGAAAAAAAATACCGTATAAATGCTTTTTGTTATTCTACTTTGTAATGAATGCCGTTGCTGATTAGTGTATATCTTGACATTAAGACCATGGTAATTCCCGTCTGCAACAATTGCTTTTAATAATTTGACATTTTCTTGGAAATGTAGATTTGTGCGACAAGAAGTGCATTACCACCTACATGCAGTATATTATTACTTTTAATTTCATAGCATTTCATAACTGCTTTAAACATAATTAGTCTTTGTTCTCATACCTAGGCTTGTGAATATGTATGAATATGTAGATAATCATCAGACACCATAAAACATATTCCAGTCATTTCAAAAGTCATTAATGCTTTCTAAAATACCATATGTGAGACTGTGTTCGTTAAGCTACTTTCAAAACATTTGAATATTACGATAAAAGGTACAAAATGTAGTGGTATATTTGATCTCCCGTGTTTTGTGGTGATGATCGTGTTGCACATCTTCATAATTCTCTGTGTTGTGTGTGTGTTTTTTTCTTTGTTTACGTCCTGTGTCTTGTGTTCTCACTGTGGCCTGTGTCTCTTGATTGTTCAATCTTGATTGCCGTTTCTGATATTTCTATCGTTATATACACCTTTTACTCTTTATACAATTTCATGCTGTACAGTTCATGGGGCCTATATTGTCCAATGGTTAGTGGCGCTGACTTGACCGTGAGTCTAACACTGCAAGCGCGTGTCATGTGTTTATTTTTCTTTGTTTACGTCCTGTGTCTTGTGTTCTCAATGTTGCCTGTGTCTCTTGATTGTTCAATCTTGATTGCCGTTTCAGATATCTCTATCGTTATAGACACCTTTTTTACTGTTTATTCAATTTCATGCTGTACAGTACTTAGTGCCTATATTGTCCAGTCGCCATGATATAGCTAAAATATTGCTGAAAGTGGCGTTAAAAACAATAAATCAAATCAAATCAACCTATATTGTCCAGTCGCCATGATATAGCTAAAATATTGCTGAAAGTGGCGTTAAAAACAATAAATCAAATCAAATCAACCTATATTGTCCAAGGGTTTGTAGCGCTGACTTGACCGTGAGTCTAACACTGCAAGCGCGCGTTCCTCCCCCGAGATTCACCTCAAATGTTAAAGCTTCCAGTCAGCTACTCATGTCCAGCGTTTTCATCTGTCACTACGTTATAACTGTCTGGTGTGTTCTCTCCCATTACGTCTGACCAGTACCTTAAAAATTGCTGAAAGTGACACCAACCGTTAGTAAAACAACCCAATAGAGTTCTGACCTTTCGCTAATGAAAATTACCCGTACGCTTGATGTTGCATGTTAATCGAATCACTATTGTGAAGCATATTAATTTCCTGTAAAATTTTAAATATATTGACAATTTAAATCATGTTGTCATTGTAATTTCCTGTTACTTGATTTCAGTCGGTTTTAATGTTTAAATCTTGTAGATTTAAATTTGATTTAAAATGGAGTCAAATTATATAACCTGTCGGAAGCATACCTTTTGATAATTCGCTTTGACGAACAAACGAAATCTGCATTACATTTTTTTTTCGAAATTAAAAGGAAATTACTTCAGGAAGTTGAGTTGGTTTGTATAAAACAGCATACGCTAGAATGATTTTTTAATAGATGGTGAGATTGTGTTTGTTTATGATCTGAAATAAATTCTGTACAGTGTTGCTTAATATGCGATGCATGGGTCTGAAATTTACAATTACTATATATTATATTATTTGAGATGAGAGGTGGGTGTTCTTTTTGTTATGGGCAGTCGTTGTCGTGATCGTATAGTAGTTGGATTTACAACTACATGTGCAATCAGTGCCTATCACCACTAAAGTTGTGAGTTTGAATCCCGTTCATGGCGAGGTGTACTCGATACAACATTATGTGATAAAGTTTGTCAGTGACTTGCGACAGATCGGTGGTTTTCCTCGGTTGCCTCCACCAATAAGACTGACCGCCACGATATAACTAACACATTTGAAAGTGGCGTTAAGCACCCTAATCCTAACCCCACTTCTTTTTTGTTGATATTGGTGGAATTGTTGACCACCACTGTTTAAACTCTCCTTTCATAATTTCGTTGTTCTTTCAATTCGTATCAAATTATGATAAAGTTTTTTTCTTCTGATATTTTATTTATTGCCTTTTTCTGATGGACATGAATAATAAACGAATAACGGTACAAATATATTAATGGGAATAAAAATATAAGTCATAAAGTTCTGAGGTTACTTGGTAATATTGTAATATAAAGTGACAAGTTTGATTGATGATTGAACGTATTGACAAGTTATACATTTGTATCGTTGTTATAGAAAGTGAATTAGACGAGACAAAGTCAGCCCACACACCAATTATATACGGTACTAAGGCGATTTTGAAAGCTAATGGTCTAAGTTAAGCATGACGTGGCGCTCATGCCATATAAAATAGGTGGGGGTTTTTTTCAAATACGAAACCAATCTGATGAAAATCATATTCTCATCTTTCTTGCTCCCGTTTTCTGATATGTCGCGGTGTGAGAATCTGACGAAACGCCGTAGACATCCTCGTGTCAGTGACCTAGTGTCAATGAGAGAATTGACCAATCATATTGCCGCTTTCAGGATCTTGAAAGTAATGACGATAATCTGATTGGTCAATTTACTCATTTACCCTAGTCACTGACACGAGGATGTCAACGGCGTTTCGTCAGATTCTCACGCAGCGACATATCAGAAAACGGGAGCAAGATGAGAATATGATTTTAATCAGATTGATACGAAACATTTGTAACGAACATAATTGCTTGTTTTGCAAAAAATACTATCATTGCCTTGTGTATTTGATTTTCGAAAATCAGTTTTGAAAATCAGTGCGCAAGTTTTGAATTCTTAAAATTTTAAGATTATAGAATAATGCTGACATTATATGGTAAAACTGCATTTAATATTGCCCGTGTTTTCTTTTCTTTTATCAAAATCGAACAAAAATTGACTTTTTAGTAAAGAAAATGAGGATTTATCTGAATTAAATTTTTCCACGTTTCTGTACATCATAATAATGTACGGTTCCAAATTGCAATATTTAATTATCACGTCCCGAATTAGCTCCCACATCCTAAATAATGTGGAATGGCAGAGTGATATTTATGTCCTACGAATATAAGCCTCTCCCACTGAAGATAAATAAGTACTGTCCTTAAATATAATTAAATTGGGTATCTTTATTAGTCTAATTTTCAGAGCCTACGAAATTGTACTGACAAGAAAAGATTTCCAAACATAAATGTCTAAGTAAAGTTGATCTATTGGAAATCAAAAGTTAAACCGTAATGGTCGACATCATAGCTTACAATAATTACACGAACCACTCCTCTGTCAAATCTCAAAATACTAAACTTTGAAATGATGAAGACAAAACATATTGAAATATAGGTCATTGTTTTTGCCAGACACACAAATGTGGCGGGGTTAGATCAATAAAAGGGATTGCAACACTCCTTTCTCCATATCTACAATATATAGGCTTTATGACTTGCACAAATGAACTTGTCAGTAAGGAGGGCACGGTTGGATGCGGGGAGAAATCCATTTATGAAAAAGCTACGACCCTACTGTGACTGTGAAATATAGAACGACAATAAAAGCGCAGTTCATTTACTTGCATTTATGTCTAAGTGTAATGTTAAATAGTCTCGCATGTCCATTTACATCCATGTCTTGTTCTACTATTTAATTTTCAAGCATTACTCGGCTTTAGTGGGGTGTTGCTTCACAATCTTTAGTTTTCTTTGTACTGTTATATATGTAGATCGTTGTTTGTCCTTTTTATCCTTTTTCTTTTAACCATTTTATTATATGTACTTCTTCGATATACGACTTCAAATTACCCTTTTTATATCTTCAATTTGTTCGTCCACTATAAAATGTTATTGTCATTTTCGTTTGAATAAATAAGTCAACACGATGATATTTTCTACTGAAATCAGAGATCAAATTTAATATCGGATTTAAGTTGTGATGAATCGAGATCGGCTTAAATCGTAATCATTTCTTAACATCAAAGGATATATAATATATTTATTTATAGAAGTTAGCAAAAGGGGAAATTAATATACTAACATGTTTTTTTTTCAAATAAATGAATACATGTCGTGTAACTTAATTACCATTTGATAAGCCTCTTAGAATAGCTGTGATTGATGGCAGCAGTTGTTGTTGTAATGCCTTAAAGATTTTCTGTTTATATCCGTGTAGCTAGGCATCGGGGCATTAAGTTTTACCTATAGTCCGTATGTCTGTACGTCAGGCATTTGGTTTCTCTCAAGCAAATTATTTTTAGATTTACTCACAACGTCAGGGCTCATAAAAGGGGGGTCCAGTTCGTTTTCGGACTTTGAAACTTTTTTCAATTCTTGAGTTATGTCCCTGTTTACTTTGGCGAGTGTATTCGTGTCGTATGGAAACCTTTTTTGTTTCAGTAAATGTGTAAAGACACAATTTTAGTCCATTGTTGTATCGAGTACACCTCGCTTGAGCGGGATTCTTGTGTTTATAGTCATTTGTCCGATTTGGGAATTGACTGATGAATGTTGCATGTTATTCGTCAGTATACACGTTTTTAACCAACTGACATTTCTAACTGCCTTTCGTGATGGCGAAATGATTTAAGTCCTGACAGTTGGTTCCTTAACAGTCTAAAAGCTAATAATTATCTCATGTTTTGAATCTACACATGTACAAAATGTCATCCTCCATATGACATAAAAAGACACCAAAGTTTTTTCCCCTAAGATTTATGTAAGTAACATATAATTATCTTAGTTCAATGTAACTTATTTATATCAATTGTTGTTTTGTATTGTAATTATGCATCATAAATCAATATATCTTCTTTACATCGTCGTAATTGCTCGGGTTTCCAATAAAACGTCGTATATTCTCTTTATTTCTATGCAGAATGCTGGCATATACATAAGGCATTGTTATCAGATAACAGACGGTATGCACACTTGGTGTTGATATGTCGAGTTATTTTGGACAAGATTTCAGATAGTAGCGAGGTGTTTTAATTTCATTATTTATTGCGTTTTTTGTTTGTTTGTTTTGTGGGGGTAGTTTTGTTCAATTTCTAGTTGTCTGTGTAGTGTTTTGTTCTTTTGTCCTGTCTTTTTTGTTGTGGAGGGCCCCGGTGGCTCAATGAGTTAGGTAGTTGGATTACCTTGCAACTCATACAAGCCTATCACCAATACGGCGTGGTTTCGCGCCCGGCTTTCTAAATTACAAATAGGGTGCACTCGACTCGTAACCGCAAGTGATCAAGTTTACCAGTTGCAATGATATGGGGTTTTTATTGTTTGTCTCTGTTCGGCTTTTTTGTGCCCAATGTCTCAATATTTTCTCTTCTTGATTGCCACTTTGGTTCTCTCTAACGTTGATTAACACTTCGTACACTCGCAATTAGTAATACATGTGTTTGATCCTATTATATCATATCAGCTAGATCTACAATAAGTTAATACTGGATTATTATTTTTTAATATCATGTCCCAAGTTCCATGGCTAAATACTACGAATATTTATCTTGCTTTTTATTGGCCCCAAAGGGACCATTGAAGGCATAATAAAATGTTTGATGTGATTTATATATACAATATTAAGTAGTTCACACATTAGACTGAGCACGTAGTTATCCGTCGAACACATTATGATTTATTGGCAATATCCCTACACGGAGTCATCGTTCGTGATTCATCATAAAGTGAAAGGCGGTACAAACAATAACTCTTGGAATCAATTTTAGTGATTTAGATTCTTGTGTTCTAAAAGGAAACATTTGAATGAAAATACAGTATTCGTGAATGATCTGCTGTCACACGTTTCGTGCCAATTGCCTGATTACAAAGCTGATGCTTTATGGCAACATATGTTGTAGCTCATTTAATTCATTCACATACGATATTGCCATGACGTTGTGAGATCCGGTTTTTAGTGGGTTTCGTGTTACTCGATCTTTAGTTTTATATGTCTGTTATGTAGATCGTTGTTTGTACTTTTTCTTTTGGGCATTGTGTTGTCTGTTCTTCGATATACGGATTCTGATTACCCCTTTGGTATCTTCAAACTCTTTTTTACTGTCCTGGTAAATCTTATGTTAATTCTACAATATACATTCAACAATGAATGGACCACCGTGTGCCGCGATTGTATGGAAGTTAGATATATAAAATATATGTGATCTTTTTATCAGTAGCTTACGAAATATCGGTGGTACACCGGTTTCCCTGACAGTCTTTGCATGATCAAACTATTGTTGCAGTGGCGTTAAATCACATACAATGTCAATCCTGGTGATATATTCTACATAGGTAGTTAGATTTTTGTTTTTACAACCATACGTATGTGGAATGTTATTCCCAATACACCAATAAAACTGACAGCCACGATATAACTGAAAAATATTGTTGAAAGCGGTGTTAACACCATAAACCAAATCAATGCCTTATTCGCAATTAAACTAGCCATTTGATATTGTGTAAAATAAAGAACAGAAATAGAGGACAAAATTGAGAAGAAAGTGCTCGGAAACTACACGTAAATTATTACATGCAAATTATTTCAAGATAAAACATTCCTAATGACAAATATCCGGTTGTTTTTTTAATCGATAATGTTTAAACGTTTTAATTTAGGTTTTTCACCCATATATTTTTAATTATACATCTGAACGATTTGTACTAACGCAGCCTTGTTAAGATGGCATTACGTCACTTATAAAGCAATGTTTTGAATGTGAAACCAATATTTAATCATCTTTTATTTGCACAATGCATGGAACTGACTAGCAGGTGGTCAATTTGTAATCTTGACAATAAACCAACATGTCTTATACTTAGTTTTAATAGTCATATTTCTTTATGTTGATCAGAGTCTGTAAACAAGTGTCTGTCGTTTACGTTTTTTCTCCGTTATTATATCTTTAAATAGATATTTAATGAAGTACATACATTTAAATAGAGTATGAGAGATTGTTTTGATGGCGTCTTTTATGTTCAGCATTCATTTTGAGTGTATACTGGTTAGCTCACATATGCAGAGGGGGAATAACAAATAATAACCTATCAGACGATGTTCGTGTGTCGCTTAACAGTAACATGACGTGTATCACATGTGGAGCAGGAACCTTTAACCCTTCAGGAGCACATAAGTTCTCTGTCGGTTTTCATGGGTTTGATGTTGCTCGATATTAGTATTCATGGGTTTGATGTTGCTCGATATTAGTTTTCATGGGTTTGATGTTGCTCGATATTAGTTTTCATGGGTTTGATGTTGCTCGATATTAGTTTTCGTGTAGTGTTTTGTTGATCATTGTCCTTTTGTCCTTTATTTTTTGGTCATTGTATTGTCTGTTCTTCGTCGATTACCCCTTTGTCTGTTCTTCGTCGATTACCCGTTTGTCTGTTCTTCGTCGATTACCCCTTTGTCTGTTCTTCGTCGATTACCCCTTTGGTATCTTTAAACTGTTATTATTTCATGATATATCACTGATATATCCTAATAAACATGACATTTTGTACAAGAAGAACCTTAAGTGGATGGAAATTCCAAAGTTCATTAATTCATTAGGAGAATGACCCATTAATCAGTAAATCTGGAGAAAACATCTTTAATGAGATTGTATATACAACTTGGGGAAAATGACTTGTGTGTTTATCGCAAATTAAACATTAATTATGTATGTATGTGATATTAGGTAAATTGGATTCGTCAAGATCATTTCAATAACATTCCATGATTATCCAATATGGTTTCAACTTGTTAGCTGGTCACAGAACCACGTGAGCTATACTTCCATAGCTTTAGGTCCGTCGCCGGCAACTTGTCTCATACCATAGCTTATTCTCTGTGAAACTATATGGTTATATGGAAACTAACTTGCTCCGTGGATATAAATGTACACGTACCACTGAAATATATATATACGCTTATATGTTTGGTGTTTACGGTGTATCGACACTTTCAGCAATAAAAATGTCCAGCTTCAGTGCGAATACCAGACCTAATGAAGAATACAAGCCAAGACAGTTATGACGAAATAAAGAATACAAGCCGAGAGTTATAGC
This sequence comes from Gigantidas platifrons, assembly GCA_002080005.1. Lineage (NCBI taxonomy): Eukaryota > Metazoa > Mollusca > Bivalvia > Mytilida > Modiolidae > Gigantidas > Gigantidas platifrons. The sequence goes on along the minus strand of MJUT01003643.1, from coordinate 670,531 downwards.
GAAATGAATAAAACAAGCCGACAGTTATGAAGAAATGATGAATACAGAGTGACAATTATGATAAAATAAGGAATGCAAGCCAAGACAGTTTGAAAAATGCAAGCCGACAGCTATGACGAAATGAAGAATACAAGCCAACAGCTATAACGAAATGAAGAATACAAGCCGACAGTTATAACGAAATGAAGAAAACAATCCGACAGTTAGGAAGAAATGAAGAATACAAGACGACAGCTATGACGAAATTAAGAATATAAGCCAAGACAGTTATGACGAAATTAAGAATACAAGCCGACAGCTATGATGAAAAGAAGAATACAAGCCAAGATAGATTTGACGAAATAAAGAATATAAGCCGACAGCTATGACGAAATGAAGAATACAAGCCGACAGATATGATGAAAAGAAGAATACAAACCAAGATAGATTTGACGAAATAAAGAAAATAAGCCGACAGTTATGACGAAATGAAGAATACAAGCCGACAATTATGACGAATTGAAAAATTCAAGCCAAGACAGTTATGTGCAAATGAAGCCGACAGCTATGACGAAGTGAAGAATACAAGCCGACACCTATGACGAAACGAAGAATACAAGCCGACAGCTGTGACGAAATGAAGAATGCAAGCCGAAAGTTATGGTAAAATGAAGAATGCAAGCTGACAGTTTTAGCGAAATGAAAACAAGCCGTCAGTTATGAAGAAATGAAGAATACAAACCGACAGCTATGAAGAAATTAAGACTATAAGCCGACAGTTATAGCGAAATGAAGAATTCAAGCCGACACAGTTGTGACGAAATGAAGAATACAAACCAAGACATCACGAAATGAAGAATACAAACCAAGACAGTTATGACGAAATGAAGATTACAAGCCGACAATTATAGCGACATGAAGAATACAAGCCAACAGTTATGACGAAATGAAGAATACAAACCAAGACAGTTATCACGAAATGAAGAATACAAACCAAGACAGTTATGAAATGAAGAATACAAGCCGACAGTTATGACGTAACGAAGAATACAAGCCAATATAGTTATGACGAAATTAAGAATATAAGCCAAGACAGTTATGATGAAATGAGAATATAAGCCAAGACAATCACGAAATGACATTTGAAACCCCTGACCAGGTGTAAGTTTCTGGCAACTTTAGCTCTTTAGGTGAGATTCATGGCGCAAATCACGCCATTGGTATTATGCTAGTGAACAAAAAACCCGACCGTAGCAACTCAACTACCCTGACACATCCCCTTCGGTTCTATGGAATTTCAAACGAACTACTTTACACACCACAAAAAGTGTTTAAGACACAAAAACATCTGCAAAAATGCATAAGCTTGTGACACGTTTCAATGCATCTGATAATGATATAAAACCGTAGAATATCAATAATATATCGTTAAAAAATGAATTAATTGTGCCATAAGAAAGCAATCTTACCAAGAAGGATGGGATTCTTTAACACCATTTACATCAATATTTCCGACTACATCTGTATCGTGGCAGTCAATTGGATTGGGTAGAGAAAAGCGGAGAATTCGGACAAAAACCACCGACCTTCCGCATATAAATGACAAACTTGTCACATAATGTTGTATAGAGTACCCCTCGTCATGAACGATAGGAATCGAATTCACTTTTAAAGTGAAAGGATACAAATGTAAATCCAACTACCCCCCGGATCACGGCCATTCTTTACCAAGATGTAAGCGTGATATTATAGTCATTCAATTTGTAACTCTTTGCTCGAATGTCGACAATTTTTAACAATTTCGTGGATGAATAACCTGGTAATGTAAGAGAAAGCCATCGATTATAGCGCAATGAATTAATTGGGAAACCTTCTCACTTTAGATACAAGTCGAACAAACCTCATGATATTTATGATGATTGCAACCCAATATTTCACACATTGTAGACATTATTGTGATTAATAGTTATTTTAGACGACCAATCGTTTTGTTATCTAAGAGTGGACGACTACAGATGGCGACTACAAGGTCGTGGTTTTTTTTAGATGACAAATTTGACTTGCATATGTTAATTTATTGATGATATAGTACATTTAAGATTGCGTAGATGTCTGTTAAGGTTTTTTTTTAATTTCCTCCTTCTGTGATTATAGTGTTGCCTTCGTTTTTTTATTTATTATAGCTGTATGTACAACAGATATCAAAACATCATCGTTGTTTGCAATTAAATTAATTACCTGCCAGTGAGACAATGAATTCCCGTATGTTGTCTGTGTCTACGATGACGACTCTATAAATTAATTTGTTATCCTGTATTTGTTTGCCCAGTTTGTAAACAGACGTCAATCTTTTATATTCCTGTATAGACGTAAGTATCTCCATTGAGACACTGAAAACGGTTATGTGTATTATTAAAATAAAGTACAAGGTGCTGGCTGGCAAGACAATCTCCAATTTGCAAATATGTGTTCACGTCGGAAGATGTGGTTTCAATAAATAGTAAACAAGACTTCTTTATGATTATTTATTATAAGATCCCTCCATTAATCTGACCATATTTCTGTTTCATGTTCTGCTCAATATCAGTGTTCATTGTTGATCTGGTGTTAGACAGTTTGTGTACATGAATATTTATGAAACATGGCTTATTCTTATAGTGTACGTTTACATTAAATAGTTTCCATTGTTAATTTAGAAAATGTTGGCCGATAATGCACCCGACTAGGCCCATATTGGAGAATACGAATTGAAATGTCAATAAACTTTACCCTGTGACTTATCAATTTAAATGATAAGACGTAAGTCAATCATGGTATTTTCGGAACGATAACGCGATCTAAGATGAATTTGTAGATACCAAAGGGGTAATCAGAATTTGTAAATCAACGATGGCCAAAAGAAAAAAGTATGCAAACAACGATCTACAAAACACTACAGATCGAGCAACAGGAACCCAAACAAAAAATCGGAGGTACACTCAGGTGCTCCGGAATGGTTACAAATACCAACGATAAAGCTGGTTATGATACGTATAGTTTAAACAATGATGGTCAACAATTCCACAAATATTAACAAAATGAACAGCCACATCTCGTCTAAAATCAGTTAACACAAATTTCCATATTTACCATCAGAGTAAAATTTTTTTTTTTTTTAATTTTATTTCAATATCATCGCCAGCAAAGGCGTAGATGAACTCTAATGGTAATTATTTTCATAAGTTTGTTCAATTGGCCATATTACCTAATTATCAATGTGATGTGCGATAATTGACCTGAATTTCTGAAGAAGTATTTGGAGATATCAAAGGGGTAATCAGAATCCGTAAATGGAAGACGAACACAATGCATGACCAAAAGAAAAAGGACAAACAACGATCTACAAAACACACACATAAAACTAAAGATCGAGTAACACAAACTCCAATTTATTTAAGCCTTTTTGATACAAGTGAAAATATAGTGGAGGAGGAACTGCTTACCCTTCCGGAGCACCTTAGTTCACCCCCGATTTTTAGTGGGGTTCGTGTTACTCGGTCTTTAGTTCTATATGTATGTTTTGTAGATCTTGTTTGTACTTTTTCTTTTGACCATTGTGTTGTCTGTTCTTTTTTGATATATGGCTTCTGATTGCCTTTTGGTATCTTCAAACACTTCATCCTGTAACCGTGTGCTAAAATTTCTACATTATTATCTAGAGCTGACTGGCATTTACACTCGAGTTACCGTACATAATACTCAGTTGTTTACCATATACATGTGTATTCTATATATTTGTGTTAATAGATTCTCGGATAACGTGTTGGCAAAAATTCGCTTAATAATAACCTCTATAATAACAAATTATAGTTGCGTTTACCTTCTCATCATAATTCTATGTTTCTAATAATCACCTCATCCATCCGAGATGGATGTTTTGCTGTATGGCTAAGTTGTATCAACGCTGATTCAATATTAGAATGATATTATATGTGTTCTGGTATTGCAAGTTTAAGTATCATCTTGTGTTCCCCTGCAGCTCGTTTCCTATGTTATGGTATTGCAAGTTTAAGTATCTTCTTGTGTT
>MJUT01003643.1:638745-663243 GCA_002080005.1 Gigantidas platifrons | reverse complement strand
TCTTGTGTTCCCCTGCAGCTCGTTTCCTATGTTATGGTATTGCAAGTTTAAGTATCTTCTTGTGTTCTCCTGCAGCTCGTTTCCTATGTTATGGTATTGCAAGTTTAAGTATCATCTTGTGTTCCCCTGCAGCTCGTTTCCTATGTTATGGTATTGCAAGTTTAAGTATCATCTTGTGTTCGTTTCCCTGCAGCTCGTTTTCTATGTTATGGTATTGTAAGTTTAAGTATCTTCTTGTGTTCCCCTGCAGCTCGTTTCCTACTGAGAAGAGCACAATGAAAAATGTAGGCCGGGCTCAAAGTCTAATTTGTCGTCGCAACATATGTTGTTTGTACTCAATGTTTATTCAACAATTTTCTAATAGTACAATCTACCTCTTGTTTCTTGTAATCAAAACAGTGCGTATACCAGTTTTGACGTCAAGCGTTTGTTGACGGTGTACAATTTGATCATTTAATTAAAACCTAATTTAAAACATATGTTGTCATTTATTTAAATGTAAAGAGAGAGGGAAAAAATATCAATGGCGGAATCAAATGATGAATAATGCATTGTAATCTCGTGTATCGTTCTGTTCCTGAACGCTCTGGAAATTGTGTTTGTAACATGATGCATTATTTTCCTTTGATCCTTTTTTTTTAAATACCAGAAAGTAAGCAACAGCTAATTAAGAACTATGAAATAATACACGCAGATACGAGATACAATTCTGGGCTGTAGTTTTATTACTCTCAGAGAGCCGAGCAATAATAATCAACAATCTAGATGTGATATTGCATGGCTTCATGTAAATAATCATTTATACCACGCTTCGCGTTCGACTGCTTAGGCGTTTAACTCGGACAACCGTAGAATAAATATTACTTATTTGTCCGGTATTGTCAACAACCAACAGTCATTTATCTTATTGTATATCTCCATTGATAGTCTGTAAACAGAGAGTATAATTAATGAGATATAGAGAAACAAACAATGATCAGTACAAATGGCTACTATTCACATAATAAGGATAACCAAAATAGGAATGCAACACGAGACTACGGTCAATGTTTTGTTTCCTGTTTGATTATTGATTTTATTTTTCCGGACTGTGTAGGGATGTAGTTGAAAAGGTGGGGGTATTTTACAATGGTTTCTTTTACATTGGTGATGTCCGTTATGATTTCCGCATAAACCGTTCGGTTCGTCCTTACCTCCAGTTGTTTGTAGGAGAGTGCATGTCTTATATACTTTATGTGTGTTTGTTTGCGTACAGTTGTGTCCAACACCTTCGGTATTCTCTAAAATGTATTTGTATCTTGAATATCCGATATAAAAAAAAAATTGAAAGACAACATATATGTACAGTTTGCGTTCAATAAAGTAATATATTTTCAGAGAAAATAATATTTGTGTTTCCCCCCCATAGGGTCCTATGCTAAAACTTTGTCATACGGTGGTCGTCATCTTGATTTCCTGATCGACATGATACACATTTGATGGAATATCATCCACTAAGCACTTCAGCTAAATTTACTGACAAATCGTTCAATGATATCAGATAGGAATAATAAAGAAATTATTTCCCCATATTACAATTCCAATCCACTTGAAAATAGTTATAGTTTTTTGTTTAACGCCCCTTTCAACAATATTTCAATTATATCGTAGCGGTCAGTTTTACTGGTAGAGGAAACAGGAGAAAACCATCGACATGTCACTGACAAACTTTATCACATAATGTTGTATGAGTACACCTCGTCTGAGCTGGTTTCGAACCCACAACGTTAGTGGTGATTGACACTGATTGTATGGGTAGTTGTAAACCCAACTACCATACGATCACGACCACGACGGACCTCAATCCACTTGAAAACTTGAATTTTTGTAAAAAGGACCATACAACGATACATATATGTCACCGTTGATTTGTTTTGCGAGGACGAATTTCTCAGATCTAGAGCAAGCTCGCCATCGAAGGCGAAGCTAGTTAATAAGTATTTCAAAGTAAAAAAGATGAAAGATGAACAAATTAGCGATAAAAAAAATATATGCTGTATAAAAAAGCAAATTGCAGATGATGAAACCTTTGCTATCGTCAATACGTAATTATGTATTGGAAATATATTTAATAATAAAATCATTTGATGTTAATGAACTAGAAAAACACAAATCTACCTGAAGCAGGTAAATATCAAAGTTTAATGAGGGATGCTATATATTACTGGTTTTAATATTATAGAGGCCGTGGAGTCTTTCGTCTTTGATTTGGATAATTTACACCTCAAATTGAGAGTGAGACGATCCCTAGTTATTATATAATTGGTATGAATTCTTATAATCGATGAGATCTACTTTAACGCCTACACATGCTCTGTTTTAAAATGTATTTATGTGTGGTTTAAAGTACACTTACAAAAACATGCACAAAAGTATTATTAATTTCCGTTACAGATGACAAACTGCATTTGCTACGTTAATGTGGTTAAAGTGCTTTTACAAAAATATGCACAAAAATATAGCAAAACATATTAATTTCCGTAACAGATGAAAAACTGCATTTGTTATGTTTTTTTATTTAATTCATAATGTCAGGATGTAACAACGGAATTTATAGATATGTCCTCTCCTGTTTGGTAGGAAACGTTTGAACGATCTAGTTAATTTCAAGTTCTAAGAAAGCAGTATTTCAGACATTATTGGCGTCATAATATTTCCACAAATTAAATGATTAAGTCTGCATTTGTACTGTTTGTGATGTACACAATTTTCAACCTGTTTAAAGCGGTCAGTATTCAACCTGTGTAAAGTGGTCAGTATTCCGTAGAAGTACATGTAGTATATATCTTTGTTAGCCAACGGTCACTATGCGGTAATGATAGTGTTGCGCTTCATTGGCAAATTGTATTTCCCATGTGCGGTTAAACAGGGTTTCTGTTGCAGGGCGCAGCACTTCCGAAATCAGTGTCGCCTAGTTGTGCAAAACGAATCAAATTCGAAATTACCCCTTGAGCGGGAGGTCAATGTAGGCCTCGTGTATGTAGAACGGAATGACATGCTCCTTGCATGTAAAAAAAAGACAAATCCCATCAGCCCTGACTGAGTAATAAGAATGGAAAATTGGAAAATATACTTTGTTCCTTTATAACAAAAGAGTCATTGCGAACTTAGCATAGGGGACCTTTGAATTTACTAAGCATTCCAATATTTTGACTGAGTGTATCTGGAGAAAGTTTTACCGTCATGTGGTGCACTAAATTAGATATGGTTATATGTTTTATATACCGTGGATATTGTTTCTATGTCTTTCTAATTAATATTGTAGGTGTGACCTATTTTTTGTCATAAACCTTTATTGATTGATATGGCAAATACAATTTTTGTTTCTTTTTGGTACAAGTGTGAAATGTGAAATAAATTTTTTTAACATGCCGTTCTTTCATGAATCAGCATAGTGACTGTTCTGCAATCATATTGTCTGAATATCTGTAGCTGGAGAGCTTATGTCTTATATTTGTGTATATTGTCTGTTATTATGCTGACTGTTATATGTAGACAAAATATATTGAGAACTATTACTATAAAGGAGGTCCTGATATTGGTGACTAATATATTGGATCAGATAGTCTTGAAAGTGTGAGAATATTCTTTGTTTCATTTAAAGGGGCATTATCTGCCAAAATCGTAAATTTTTGTTACCCATAAGAACTATCAGATATGATTGATGCCGTAATAAAACGTGTTTCTGTAACTTATAAATGTTATGAAATGTGCGCGCATTGGGGAAAAAAGGTGCAACTGCTCGTGTTTTGAGATCGATCAAGAAATGGACGCCATGATATACTCAGTACAACAATGCACTTATTTCTTATTTTCTGTGAATTTGCTTTTAGTCGGCGTTAATTACTGACAATGAACCATGCAAGTTTGCATGTAATAAGCAACAAAATACAAATTATTCGTTTTTACTTGTCACTAGTAAGGTCAGTTGCATACGGAGAAGGCGAGGTCAAATTATTTGCTTGCAAGGCTATAATCAATCGATGGTAATTTTCGTTCTCCAAAGGCGAAAATTGGTACGATAAGCTGTTTAATGTGAAACATTCACCTTTATTTCATTATTTTAAAGCTATTTAAAACATATAATTTGTTTGGTCAAAATCGTAGCTAATGCCTCTTTAAGGCTTTTAGAATATAAAGATTTTTGAAGTTTGAAATTTAATTAACAACAATAATTCTAATATGATTTACATAATTAGAAATCATATACTCTGATTGGATATAAGCGCTTATGGAGGCGGGGTTTTTGTCAGTTTATTTTTCGAGAGACGATGTTCACCGGACTACTTTTTTCGTAATGTAAACAATAATAAAAATAATTAAAGAAAAGATAAAAGAAACAATGTTTATTGTTAATAATCGACAATTATTGTTAGATATCAAATAAAAAAATAAATGCCAAGAAAAGTTTTTATTGTTGACATGAAAACAAAATGTCTGAAAAAATACTTAAGACAACCATCTGTCGACTTTGACTTTTGTAATATATCGTCATCCTGTGACGTAGTTAACAAGGGACTGAAGCTGGTTACTGATTTATTTTACGATTTTATGAGCATCTTACTTGTTTAAGTAGCTAAATGCAAAATGCCATCAAATTGGAAAATATCAGTAACTTAATTACATCGCCGTCTAGTTATCAATGTAGGAAAACTGAACATGAAGGTTAGTGCATTTTGTTATTCATGGCCGACACACATCAATGGTAAATTACCCAAAGGTAAATTTTCAAAAGAAATGAAAAAAATATATACTTAGTTACAGAATTATAAGGATTAAACGCATTTTATTCCGGAGTTTATTGATGTATAACCTGGACCAAGTTACTCACAAACTTACATAACAGTCCTTCAATCCTATAATAACAAGTATTAAAAAAGTTCAGACGACTATGATAGATGACAGATTGGATCCGCCCCCTTGCACGTGAACTACCTATATATAGCTTGACAAACAGCTGAAAACCCAACCTTCCCCACATGAAACTGGCATAGTAGATATACCATTTTAGCATAGTATATCAACGCTATATAATTTTTTGTTTTGTGATATATGCCAAAATATCGTATGAACTTATATTACAGAAGAAATTTACAGAAAGCATAATAATAATAATAATGTTGTGTTAGCAATGACTATGCCATATAGTGGCCAGGGTTAAAGACATGGTGCATTCCCCTTCGGGTCGTGCACTATGTCTTCAATCCTGACCACTATTATATAAGTAGTGTCCAACGTATATTGTGTTGTGCTTTTTGTTTTGTTTTTCTTCGTCTTGTGTACCCTATGTTGCTAGTTTCTCTGGATTGTCCATCTTTGATGTGTATTCTCTAACGTTTATTTAAGACATAACGACTTTAACAACATGTTATATTGGACGCGCATAGACAGTAATTTTGCTTTCGTTATTAAGACTTAATGTTGTATTGATTGATTGGTGTCTAACGCCAACTTTAGCATCTTCATGTTTTAAGGTGTGTTTTCACAGTTTTGTAATTTTATCTGAAAAGGATATAGCATACAAACTGGAGGTACTGTATTAAAGTTTTATAGAACATATTATTATTCATGAAACTATTTGTATTCTCATTTTAGTTTAGATTGGGTGATTGATTGGTGTTTAACACCAACTTTTCAGCTATATCTTCGCGTAAACAAATTTTCTATATTAGATTTTGTTTAGACATATTTTTTATTTCCTATATGATACAAATTGGGATCGGATACATGTGTTTGTATATAAAGATTGACTTGTTAATCTCACTTTAATAGAGCAGCTTGGAAAATAGGATAACTTTGAAATAGACTATATATAGTCTGCTGATATTTGTGCCTGTTTATTGCCATCTTCGCTAGCCAAGGGTTACGATCCGCACTACTCATATTCACCCTTGGCATCGTTAGACGGATTTTCGAGATCACACGGCGACGGTTTATATGTAATGCAGCTAGTGGTAGCTGCAACCAATCAGAACGCGCTTTACAAAAAACACATGTTCTGTAGGAAAAGTGTCAACAAAATAAAAATGGATGATATTTGCATGATTTGCCACAAATTGTTCACAAATCTTCGCTTGAAAATCAGTCGTATTATAATCTCGAGTCAATTTTCAGGGCATTCAAACGAAAGGAAATGAAAGCCTCGCGTCGATTGGCTGAAAATGACATCATTACAAGGGGCGTAACTTTAAAAATCCAGCAGGTGACAGTGCGCGGAAATTACGAAAATCCGTCTAACGATGCCAAGGGTGAAGATGAGTTGAGCGGATCGTAACCCTTGGCTAGCGAAGATGGTGTATAGCACGTGTGGGGAGTTTTGTAAACCCCTTTGTTTTATGTGTAGTTCGTTTAGTATAAGCACATGGTTGCAGTTGTAAGGTGTTCTTCGCCGTAGTAATTTTTTTTGTGTGCGGTTAATTATCTTCAATATTACTGATTGTGTAGGGTAATATTGTATTGTATGTTTATTTTCTGATTATTCAGTAAAATAGATTTCCAAACACTTGGTTTTGTTATTAGCCTAATATCATTGGAGCGAGATTAACAACTTATGAAGTCTTCTCCCGAATATAATCATTTACCATATGTGTTGGCATGCGCAAATGAAATGAAACAATGTAATATGTATATAAATAAACACAGAATGATTATATGCAAAAGCATAGGTAGAGACTATATATGAATGAAAAGAAATACTTTTAGAGATCGGTGTTGGTTCTTTGAATCATTTTAGACTATTGTAGATCTGTTGGAGTATTTAATATATTTAAAAATAGAAATAGATTTGATAAGAAAGTCGTTTGATGTTAATGAAATAGAAAGAAGATAAATCTACCTGAAAAACAGGTAAAATATCAAAGTTTGATAGGCGATGCTATATTTTACTTGTTTAATTAGCGATGCTATGTATGACTGGTGTTTATCTTATAGAGCCCGTGATGTCTTTCGTCTTTAAGGAGGATAATTTAAACCTCGAGCTGAGTGTGAGGCGATCCATAGCTATTATAGGATTGGTGCTAATTATTATTATCTATTTTAATTCTCCCACGTTCTTTTTATATATTTTTTGCTGAAAGGGTTATAACATACTACAGTACGGCTCAGAATACAAACCGGAGGTACTGTATTAAAGTTTTGTAGAAAATATTGTTATTCATGAAAGTATTTATATTCTTATTTTAATTTAAACTAGTAGTTTATTTGTTAAATCTAACAAATTGGGATCGGATACATTTTAGACTATTGTAAATCTTTTGTAGTCTTTAATATATTAAAAAACATGTTTAAACATAGTTTCTCATTAGATTCTCATTTCAGTTGTCATAAACTGAATTGTGGTTTATTACCAAAACAGCTGTAAATAAATGATATATGTTATAATTATAATACTCGGATGTTGCTTTGTGTAATGTTCCGAACTTGACTATGAGTAGCACAGCTAGCGGGTGTCTTATAGAAAAACGGAACTGCGCACCCTTTACGAGCAGATAGGTTCACCCACGGGTTTTATGGTGGGATCCATGCAGGGCCTATGAGAAGGGTTTCAGTTGGTTTATCGGTCGGGGGACCGGAGAGCCAGGAAGGGGCCTGTGAGTATCTGATGTACCTCTATTTCCTTAGCCATAGACGTTTGATTTTGATTTTTTTCATTTGTTGGTTTATTTAGAAAAATAATTGTGTAAAAATCACTTGGACTTATGAATTCTGTTTGTTGATCATCCCCTGACTCACAGTAGCATTGTAACCAGGAAGACCATCATTTCGTTATATAACATATAAATATTTACTATCTTTCAGGTCAAATCTTTGCAAGTTCTTGTTTGAACCCTCAGACACAGCAAGTCCCATGGGCTCCATAACAGCATTGTTCCGCCTTGCAAAATTTCTCTTGGAGGCCCTGGTCCATGTTGATCATCTTTTTACTTTTCTGTGTTGTACTTTTTGCTTTGTTTGTGGTCGTCCTGTGTCCTGTGCCTAATTTTGCCTGTGTGTCTGGATTGTCCATTCTAGATTGCCACTTCGGTTGTCTCTAGCATTTATGTATTTCCATTACTAGTTTGTTTTTTTGTAAGTTTTCTTATTTAATTTTATCGGCCAATTTATTCATTAATAACCGGGAAGAATTTAGAAGATGCTGGCTAGAACAAATATGCTGTGAGATAAAAACGTGATTGAAATTGTGCATGTTGAACATTACTTAAACTTCAGACAGAAACCTTAAAATGTGTTAAAACGGTAAGTAATCATCCCTTTTTATTAATGGATGTTTTTGTAATGCTATATAGCTAGGTGGAAAATCATTGACATAATTAAAGGGGCATGCGTAACTTACATGTAAGAATAATCTACAATCGAGAAACAGCATGTAGCTCACTAACTAGTTCTAGGTTTGGTGATTTCGTTGATCACATCTATCCCATTGACCTTGAAATAAGGGATACCACATATATAGATAGATCTGTTTCATACCGTAACCTAATCCTCGAAATTGACAGTGATAGGCGGTTAAGAACGAAACTTTACGACAAACGAGATGTTTTCAATTTTCTCATTGTGAACTTTCCATGTATGTGTAGCAACATTTCAGCAGCACATTCATACGATATTACAGAGCTTGTTTCCTATCAGGATTTCCTTGATAGGGGGTCGCTGCTAACAGGGAATCTACTGAACCAAGGGTTCCTCTTCAAGTCTTGGTGAAGTTGAAGTCATCTCTTCGAAAGTTTTACGGTCGCCACCATGACTTGGTTTACAGTTATGGAATATCTGTGTAAAAACTGACCACCGATATGTTCCACTTATTGTAAACACTTCCCAGTCCTTTCTTCATTCATGACTTTTCACCGGCTTTGTAACTAGATTAACACGACGGGTGCCACTAGTGGACCAGAAAATTATTACTCTTCCGGAGCACCGGAGTTCACCCCCGTTTGTTAGTGAGGTTCGATCTTTATTTTCTGTGTAGTGTTTTGTAGATCATTGTTTGTCCTTTTGTCATTTTTTTTTGCTATTGTATTGTCTGTATGTCTTCGATTTACGGCTGCTTTGGTATCTTTAAACTTGTCTTGACGATGAGTAGCATAGCTGGTGTGTTATAAGAAACCAGAACTTCCTACCCTTTACGAGCACCTAGGTTGACCCACGGATTTTATGGTGGGGTCCATGTTGCTCATCTGTTTACTTTTCTGTGCTTTGTTTGTCTTCGTCCTGTGTCTTGTGCCCACTTTTGCCTGTGTGTCTGGATTGTCCTTTTGATTGCCACTTCGGTTTTCTCTAACATTACTATATTTATTTTTAAATATTTTTATTTTTATTTTTATTATTTAGTTTTATCGGCCAATTTATTCATTCGTAAGTAGGAATAATTTATAAGATGTTGACTATCGGTAGAACAAATATCCTGTGAGATAAAAACGTGATTGAAATTGTGCATGTTGAACATTACTTAACCTTCAGACAGAAACCGTAAAATGTGTTAAAACGGTAAATAATCTGTTATTAATGGATGTTTTTGTAATGCTATATAGCTAGGTGGAAAATCATTGACATAATTAAAGTTGCATGCGTAACTTAAGAATAATCTACAATCGAGAAACAGCATGTAGCTCACTAACTAGTTCCAGGTTTGGTGATTTCGTTGATCACATCTATCCCATTGACCTTAAAATAAGGAATACCACATATATAGATAGATCTGTTTCATACCGTAACCTAATCCTCGAAATTGACAGTGATAGGCGGTTAAGAACGAAACTTTACGACAAGCGAGATGTTTTCAATTTTCTCATTGTGAACTTTCCATTTATGTACATGTGTAGCAACATTCCAGCAGCACATTCATGCGATATTACACAGCTTGTTTCCTATCAGAAATTCCTTGATAGGGGGTCGCTGCTAACAGGGAATCTACTGAACCAAGGGTTCCTCTTAAGTCTGGGTGAAGTTGAAGTCATCTCTTCGAAAGTTTTACGGTCGCCACCATTACTTGGATTACAGTTATGGAATATCTGTGTAAAAAATGACCACCGATATGTTCCACTTGTTGTAAACACTTCCCAGTCCTTTCTTCATTCATGACTTATCACCGGCTTTGTAACTAGATTAACACGACGGGTGGCACTAGTGGACCAGAACATTCTTACCCTTCCGGAGCACCCGAGTTCACCCCCGTTTGTTAGTGAGGTTCGATCTTTATTTTCTGTGTAGTGTTTTGTAGATCATTGTTTGTCCTTTTGTCATTTTTCTTTTGGCTATTGTATTGTCTGTATGTCTTCGATTTACGGCTGCTTTGGTATCTTTAAACTTTTCTTGACGATGAGTAGCATAGCTGGTGTGTTATAAGAAATCAGAACTTCCTACCCTTTACGAGCACCTAGATTGTCCCATGGATGTTATGGTGGGGTCCATGTTGCTTATCATTTTACTATTCTGTGTGTTATGTTTTTTGTGTTGTTTATCTTCCTTCTGTGTCTTGTTTCTAGATTGTCTGTGTGTCTGGATTGTCTTGTGTCTGGATTGTCCATTCTTGATTTGCCACTCCAGTTTTCTCTTAGTCTAACATTACTAGATTTTTTTTTAAATATTTTTATTTTTATTATTTAGTTTTATCGGCAAATTTATTCATTCATAACCAGGAAGAATTTATAAGATGCTGACTAGGACATATATCCTGTGTCAATAAAAATGTGATTGAATTTGTGTATGTTGAATATTACTTAATCTTCAGACAGAAACCTTAAAATGTGTTAAAACGGTAAATAATCAGACAATTTTATTAATGGATGTTTTTTGTAATGCTAAAGGAAACAAATCATGGACAGAACAAAAGTTGCATGCGTAGCTTAAAAATAATGAACTGACTTGAAACAGCATGTAGCTTACAGCTTCAATTGTTTGTTTGTCAATAATTTAGTTAACTACATTTTAATTTATCCCCTCAACGTTATATTGAAATGCATGTACCAAGCCAGGAACGTACGCGGTGATGTATACATGTGCTATCGATTTTGCCTATTTCTAGGTTTTTCTGTTGGATTTTGGAACCTGTTCCGACATCATTTCGTTAGTGTTATTACAGGTAATAGTTAACGGGGGTGATGGCTTTTACTGTTTGATATTTATGTTTGAATGGTTTTACTTACACCACTTCAAAAAGATAATTCAGAAAATCGTGTGCAAAAATGCAATGACGTCGTCGACTCCATATTGCCTTTCAAAACGTCATGTAATTGTATATTCAAATACACGAATGTGTAACATAATATCCTTTGAAACATATTCTATTAATTAATTCAATATATAATTACAATATTGAACTTATACAATGATATACATGATACAATGTAATTAATGTTAGAGAAAAATGAGTTGTTTGAACTTATATTAATCCGAACCTATAGGAGTAAGATTACAATGATAACATAATATACATCTCTAAGGGGATAATCTTCCATATGTAATTAGTAATATTTTGATAATACACAGTTCAAGAAAACACGTTTTCCATAGAAACCTAACATGAGACATGCAAAATCAAATCTGATTCAACCCACCATTTCTTTGGAAATGCTTGTACCAAGTCAGGGTCATTACGGTTTTCACAGTTTTCCGGTTGTTGACTGATTTTGTCTGTTTATATACTTATGAGTTTTGACTTTCCCTTTGGAAGATTGTTATGAGTACCGTAATTTTGTTATTACCCTTATTTATTAAAGTGCATGCCCGCTTTCACAGACAATTTCAATGTTGTCTTTATCCGGACAAAAGACACATTCATAGAATGGTTAAGAAATTCAGGGAGCATGGTACCGGCTTGAAACTAAATGCTAAGGGCAGAAGAGACACTCATTCTGAACGTCAGAGAAGTGCAAGATCGCCTGTGAATACTGATGCTGCCAGAAACGCAGTTGAGGATTTGGTTTCAAAGTAGGTTTCTATGGAAAACGCTTTTATGCTCCCCCGACGTGGGGGGGGGGGGGTCATATTAATTTACCTCTGTCTGTCCAGATATAGATACATGGTTTGTCTGGCTATCTCCTGCTACAGTTTTGGAGCTACAGCTTTAATATTTTGTATGATGTTTATGCATATAATGGAGGTGTGCATGTCCACAGGATTTTGATTTTCATCAAATATTTGATAATGACAGGTAGTTGGACTTAGTCATTTTTGCCCCGCGACGAAAAGGCGGGGGGCATCGTTTGTGTCTTACAGACACACTTCATTTTTAAAAATTCACTCCTAACAAAACAATAATTATCAAGTGCAGAGGCATACTTCTTTTCTAGTTTTTCTCTCGATCTGTCTAAGGCATCTTGTAAAATACACTATTCTAACATTTTATGCATTGAATCTTCTTCACGAACCTGACATCATAGTGATAGCATGGTTATTAAAATGTTTACTAACGAGTATATGGGTGGCAATTTTGTTGGGATGGAGGGGTCGCCCTGTAGTAACACTGAAAGTTGACAAGAACATAAACCAAATGCAGTGATGTGGTATTCCGGTTTGTTTTAGACCTAATAATGTTACGGACAATTGTCCTAAAAGTGGTATTTCCTATCAGTCATTGCCTATTTACTTAACTAAATATTTGTCCTAAAAGTCTTCAAAGTTTAGGTCATTCTCAAAATCTTTAGGACATTTGCCAAGAAAATGCCCCAAACTGAAACCAAATACTATTTGGCGTGAAAATATAAATGATGCATAAATATTAGAAAAATAATAAAATACATAAATTTTACTCTCCATCCTTTCTATCTCTCTTTATCTCTCTATCTCTCTATCTCTCCGGTGTTTTAACCCAAATATGCATATGCATAACATTGGGTGGTTATATGATTTATTATTATACTTCGTGTAAGTTTCTGTAGTGATATTTGGTACTGTAATATTTTGGCATATTACCTGGACAATTAGACACTCGGTATAATGTGGTCTTGTATTACCTGGATAAGACCACATTATTATATAAATATAGAATAAACAAAAACATTGCATACGTTTGCTACAACGGTGAAGCAAGATATTACAAAATTCATTGAAAAACTGTTACTAAATCTTTTTAGATCATTGGATGGTCGTACACGGCGCCACCCGTCAGCACCCGTCTTAAATATTTCTGACTCGTGATATATTATAGCGACATTTACAACTATCATTAGACACGACTTTAACAGTTAACAAATGTTTTTTATGTAGATTTGTTTGTTCATTTCCCGATTTTATTCAGGTGAGTTATACAGTTTTTTAAGACGATAGTCTTAACCGATGCAATAATTGAGGATGTGGGATTATGCTGTTTAATGCCACTTTCAACAATATTTCAGTTATATGTGGCGGTCAGTTTTATTGGTGGAGGAAACCGGAGTACCCGGAGAAAACCACAGACCTGCCACAAATCACTGACAAACTTTATCACATAATGTTGTATAGAGTGCAATAATTGAAAAACTAATTGTATTAGCTTTTAATAATCTTCAACTTTATCTTATTCTCAGCTCAAGCAGAGGAGAAAAGCGGTTGAAAACTATGATGTCAAAGTTCAGGAACACGATCTGAAGAGCAGCAATTTAAGCCACTTCACCGCCATTCTTCATGCGGTACACAACTTGCCGAAGGTCAGAAAAATACTTCGTCCATTTAGCTCCAACCAGAGGTCAGATAGTTTAGTTGTAGATGTTGTAGCCCTGGATGGTCGTATTTGGGTCAAGGTCATTGCCAGAAAAGCTCAAGCTCTACATTTAATATGGGCAGGTGAGTAAATTAACGAATGGGTCAAGGTCATTGCCAGAAAATCTCAGGCTCTACATTTAATATGGGCAGGTGAGTAAATTAACGTTAGAGAATATCGAAAGGGCTATCACAAATGGACAGTCCAGAAAAACTGGCAACATAGAGTACACAAGACGAAGAAAAACAAACACACAACACAATATGTGTTGGACATCACTATACACAAACAAAAACAAAGAAGTAAATAAGACATTAACCTTCCTACAAACAAGCGGGGTAATAATTCCATTCTTACTAGAATTTATCAATAACTCGTAATCTGATTGGATATCGTCATTTATTCTACGTCATTCGAAAGGAATTTATAAATCAATATTTCCGTTTACTGTACTACTTTTTTGTAGCGTTATGGCGTAGGAATATGAAAAAAATAATCCACCAAGAATTATTAGTATTTAACGTTGAAAACAACACGATGTCCAAGAATAAGAATTATAAGGATTAAACACTGTGTTTTTAGGAAATTATGTATGTATAAACTCCGGCAGTTCACTCACAAACTTTACATAAAGTCCTTCGGACTTCATTCAGTTTGTGAGTGAGTTGCCGGAGTTTATACATAAAATGTAGATAATTTCCTAAAAAAAACAGTGTTTAATCCTATAATAATTATAAAGACAAGACGAAAATATGATTTGGGTTTAATATATACCAGTTATAGTTATGGGATATTGGAAGACGAATGTAAAGACACCAAAAGGGATTGTTTTATATTCCGTGCTTGACAAACATTTTATACTTTCTTTATATCTTCCTTATTCGTTTTCTGTCTAATTGAACTAAATTATATTTTCTTTATGGGATTATAATTAAAAGCCTTATGTGTACCGGGGTATAAACAAACTAGATCAATGGAGGATATATCTTAAATCTGTGCTGTTAATGATTATGGATTCGATATAATGTTGAATTTATTACCATCTGACTCATTATAATCGTTTGTTTATTATCGAAATAATCCTCTTCCAACTTGCTATTAGGATAATGATTAAAACAAATGAAAAACAAAAAATACCATACTGTCGTAACAGTTCCAAAATCCAATAAAAAAAATCTTAGAAATTGATACCTCAAACACATATATACATGGCCATTCACTTTGCTGGTACAGGTTCTTCAATAAGAAGTTTTAGAATACCAAATGGGGTCATCAGAAGCCGTAAATTGAAGGACAAGTAAATACAATGATCAAACCGAAAAGTTTGAAGATACCAAAGGTGTAATCAGAATCTGTAAATCAAAGAAGGACAAACAATACAATGGCCAAAGTAACAGCACAAAAGAACTAACAATGATATACAAAACAGACACAGAAAACAAAATATGGAGCAGCATGAACCCCACTAAACGTCATGGATGAACTGGGTGGTCCGGAAGTGATGCCAGGAAGATAGTGATGAGATAAGACAAAATTTATAATTTACTGATAAAGGACCCACTTGTGGCATTATGTACATGTTAATGATTATCGATATGTTCTCTAAAATCGTAAATGCAACGATACATGATTTTATAATCTAGTGCCTTTTTATGATGTCATCTACACTAATGATTGAATTATGATTTGAGTTATGCAAATTTCTTTTGTAGGTAAAGGACAATATGGTGATAGAGATGTTGTCCGTCAGGCAGAATATTATGTTGCATGTGCATCTGAACATCCCATCAATTTTACCGTACCGGAAGTTCATTATGCCTTCTACAACGAAGTAACTGAACCAATGGCAACTGCCTTAGAAGCTATTGGTGTCAAAGTTTGGGGGGAAAGGGTACCGGTGTCAACTGAAGTTGAGCATTTAATTGACACTGGTGGAGACGTTTCAGATGAAGATTTCACAAATAAGGAATATGACAGCAATGAAGAATCCATAGAAGATGACATTCAAGGGAAAGATGATGAATTCCATATACCAAGTGCAAGTGAATTTAAGTCTTTTATGAATAAAGACCCTGCTCATCAATTAAAACATTTTGAAGATGTCAAAATATCACATGACAAAAATCAATCTAAAAATCCTATAAATGATACGGAACATATATACCTAAAAAATATCAACGACAATCCACAGAATAGCAAAGATCTTGACTATAATAATCTTACAAGTGCTTCACTTAAACGTTTTGCTCACAATGATGCAATAACAAATTCAGAATGTAAGGAAATTAAAGATGAGTGTTTTAATAAATCTAATGTTTGTTCGGAATCAAAACAGTGTCAGCTAAAATCGGAATTAAAACAAAGTCAGCTAAAACGGGAAGAAATGTTTTCTTCCATTTTGGGAAGTGCTCCCGTTTATTCCTTTCCTGATTCTGAGAAATTTGAAGTTGATACCAGTGATGATGTACTGTTAGATGTAAAGAGGGTTAATCTTGATATCACTACCATGATCACTCTGGTGTCCAGTATAACTCATGGAGGCTGTAACTTTATATTCCGTGAAAAGATTCTATCTCTACAAGCCAAAGAAGAACGAGAGTCCCCAGTACTTCCAGAATTGCAGAAATATTTAAAAGGTAATGCTAAAACAGGCAGAATACAAATGTAGATCGAAGTCTTTGTAAATTGTTGGTATCACCACAAACTCAAATAGTAGGTTTCGGCTAAGAGCCCACTTCAGCATGACTGAAGAAGACATTTTGTCTTTAACCTATGGTAAAAATAAAACAATAATGCAAATAATTCCACACTGTCAGAAGAGCTCCAAAATACATTCGAAAATTATAGAGGCGAATTCCAACATGGCCGTTGACTTTTCGGGCATGGAACAGGCACTTCAATAATAATAGTGCAGTTAATAAACGTTAGAGAATACTGAAGTGGCAATAAGAAATGGACATTCCAGAGAAACTGGCAACATACGGTACACAAAACGAAGACAAATGCAACAAAAACACAACACAATATGTGCTTGACACCACTATATGTAAACAAACACAAATAACGTAAATAAGACACAACTGGAGGTAAAGACGAATAAGGACATCGTTTTTATGCAGAAATTGTAACGGAATCACAGCAACTATATTAGTAATAACTAGATTATTTAAATAACTTGGGCAAGCATAACAGTACTATCCTTATTTTCAAAAGAACATTTCTTACAACCCATGCCCAGTCAACCTTATATTGCAGATATGAGGCAATTAAAATAAAACAAAAAACACTCCACCGAAAATAGATTTCTCTATAATTCATTATTTGGTAGACACACAAACATGACCAGACACTAAGAAGTAGACAAATGAATTGGTTTCCTGTGGAACTAGATTAAATTGTGCTTGTACAAAAAGTCTTCATTCAGACTGTAAATAAGATTTAATCTGTCACATATATTTTTAAATGTCAAGTCAAATAAATTTGTATTACTCCCACTGCTGTTGCAAGATCTATATTACCATATGCGAACAATGTTGTATTTTTTATTTTTTTGGCTTAAATATTTTGTTTCCATAGCTTGTGTACTTGCCTATTTCCTTAAGCCATGTTTCTCTGTCTGTCTTGGGCATTGGCATGCCTGAACATATACTCAATGGTGGGTCTCATCATAATATGTGATTTTGGTACCAATCTGAAATCATTATGATTGTCAAAATCCATACTAGTAGTGCGATTCGATTTTCCAATTTTATTCACAATGAATGTGATGGGTTATATATGTATACATAATTTGTGGGTTTTATTTGGTAATTTTATACAGTATGAATGGAATGAGGTTTTATTTTATATATGGGTTTGTGTTTTTCTGACAATTGCAAATACTAGATGGCTGACATCACATGGGAACCATATGGGAAAATGAATAAAAATTTGGTTGAACCCAAATTGTACATTTAATTTGGATGGTCCCTTATAAAGTTCACATTTTTTTTTTATTTTGATCGGAAATTTATTATAAGATAAACACAGGACAAAATTTAACAGGGGACCATATTTAAAAAATGTTTTAATAATAAGAGGACATTTGACTGGAATTTTCTTTTAGCAGTACTCTTAAAAACTACATTTCAAAGTTATGGCATTCAAACATTGAAGATGATCATTACTGTAGAATATAGCTTTAATATGGCTCTGTATCAGAAACTACACTCTTGATTGAACTCGAGCTACATTAAGGATCATAAGATGGTTTCTTATAAAGTGTGCCTTTTCTATGACAACCCATGATTCCTCTACTGCAATGGAAAGTTTAATATAGGACCCGGTAGTAATGCTGTTGTTAAAATGTATTTCTTTAAATTGCTTAGTCGTTAAAACGTTTAAAAGGATCAAATTGGAAAATGTTGAAATATCTCCTGCGAAACCACAAGGCATTGATAAATAGATCAATAACTCATAACCAGCTGCGTGAAACAGTCTTCTGTGGGCCTCTAGTTGTGGGGTCATGTGAACTATTTTTGATAGTCTAAATAAACATTGGAGGAAACTGAAGTGGCAGTCAAGAGTGGACAATCCATAGACACGGTCAACAAGACACAGAACGGAAACAAGGATAACAAAGCAAAGCAACATAGAAAAGTAAACAGATTAGCAAAATTATTCCTGGCAGTCCATCCAGTGCTTTGATTATAATATTATGGACATATTTGTGTGTGATGGAATCTGTCATGTTTCCTATAGGGGCTAATTTTCTGAGAGAAAAAATAATATCCAGTGAATCTTATTTATCTTCACACATTAAAAATGTCATAGTACTTATTAATTAGTGGTTGGAACCATCTGCCTTTTTTGTGCTTAATTTGATCAGGGATATATCTCTGATTTCACTGTATGGTTTATGTATATATACGTAATGACTGCTTTGGTATATATTGAGGTTGATCATAAGGCTGCGTTATTATAGGATGTTCATTCGGTTGGCAAATCAAATTATATACAGTAAACAACATAAAAGTGACAACACGGCCAGATGTAGTACTGGTGTTTACCAGAGAAGCATTCTATGGAAAACAAGTAGGGTGTATCGACACATTTTTGTGGTAGTTCCACAACTCTCATCAAAGACTACATTTCTTGACAGGCCAAATTTCATTTACACTGAGATGATAAAATACTAGTAGATTGTCCTTGTCAAGAGAGGCGACTGTTTTAATTTCAGAAGGAATGGCCCTATAAGAGGAGGACGACTATAATATAGTTGTCAGATGAGGAACAACAATGAAAGCACTGTCAGTGTCTTTTCCAAATGTAAACAGGGATTGTCTCCCTTGTTTGATTTAACCATACATGTTTCATTTGTCTTATATCCAGTGTATATATTTTATAGGTGCTTCTTTCATCGATGTTTGTACTTTTTCTTTTGATCTTTACACATGACAAGATCTATTATCTAGCGACAAGAGTGTTACAAACATATTGTCACTGATTTCTAATGACGTTATATTGACGTTACATTACCAAATTCTCGATAAACATGTTATCGTTTATGTGTTTTGCTAAAAATGGATTTCTCATTATATCATATATTTAGATTAGAATACAGGTGTTTTGTATATGCATTGTCAATGATTGTCCCATACTGAATATTGCATGTCAAAATCTGTATCACATGCCATATCAACCCGAGAACCCTATATCACCCCAAGGGCAATAATGTTCATTATATCATATATTTCAACCATGCCTTTGATAATACATGTATTTTATGAAAATTTTGAATTTTTTTTTTTAATTTAGAAATTTTTTGGCAAATTTTTAAATTTTTAAATTTTTTGAAATGTTTAAATTTTTTTTAACAATTTTGCTATTTTAAGAAATTTTGGAAAATTTTTTAATTTTGAAATGTTTTGGGTATACGATATAGGGTATAAACGATATAGGCTTGGGACAATATACAATTAATGACTTTTAATGAGGTGGATACAAAGATTTATTAACCCAAAAATATTATATTTATCGAGGCCCCTTAGGTAAATATATTATTCTTGGGTTAATAAATTCTGGTATCCACCGAATTGAAAGTCATTAATTGTTTTATTATATGACACATTTTTTATGTTTCTCTCACCCTTAAAATAAGAGTTGATCACAAGATTATCTTTTGTTTACCTTGTTGGAATGTTATATTCACCTGACCTGACGTCACACGAGGTGATTATAATGTTTTATAAAGATCGTTACTAGGGACGTCAGCCAATCAGAAAAAGACATTATCTGAAGTCATATGATAATCATTGATAATGCATATACAAAACACCTGTATTTTAATCTAAATATATGATATAAGCCTATATCGTTCATACCCTATATCGCATACCCTATATCATATACCCAAAAAATTTCAAAATTTCATAAAATTTCAACATTTTTCAAAACATTTTCAAAATTTCCAAAATTTCAAATTCTCAAAAAAATTCAAAATTTTCATAAATTTTCAAAATCAAAATTTTTTTTTTTAATTTTCAAAGAAATTCAAAGTTTTCATAAAATACATGTATTATCAAAGGCATGGTTGAAATATATGATATAATGAACATTACATGTCGTATCAACCCTCGACCTATATCACCCCTCGGGCCGGTGGTCCTTGGGGTGATATAGGGTTCTCGGGTTGATACGGCATGTGATACAGATTTTGACATGTAATATTCAGTATGTATCTCGCATCTCAGGCGTTGCCTTCTATGAAATATTGCTATGAGATATTAATTCTCGTAAAACAAATCAACGATATTATATATTATATATTTTTTCTCTTAGAAGATGAGATAATTTGTCAGATTTACTTTCCAGATAAAGAGTTATATGTCTGTCAAACAGCAGTTAATGATTTTATGGCTATTTTGGAAACCCTCGGTGGCGAAAACGAGAAACAGAGGGCTAAAGAATTATTAGACAGATGTACATTAGTAGCTGATCAGCCATCAATTAGATCGCAGAATCTACCACAAACTGGGAAAATAAGAGAAAGATCTAAGGTAACAGTCATTCAGCATAATAATAATTTACTGCATACCATTTTGTCCCTATCCAGCATACATAAACGTTAGACAATACTGAAGGGGCAATGCAAAAACAAATGGACAATCCAGAGAAACTGGCAATATAGGGTACACAAGATGAAGAAAAGCACAAAGCAAAAACACCATATGATGCACTGTTGGACACCACTATACGCAAACAAACACAAATAATGTAAATAGGACATGAACCCTTCTACAAACAACTGGAGGTAAAGACGAATCGAACATCGTTTGTGATGTGAAAATCGTAGCGTAATTGTCATTGTCTTTGTACTTTGAAGTTTAACGTAATTTTTATTATTCCAATTTAGATGGATATTATTTAATTGGATTAGGAAAAGAAAGTGTAGTCAGTAAGGGTCAACAATTCTACCAATATAAACAAAACAAATAATCACCTCTCATCTCAAATCCTTAAACATGAAATATATATTTATTTTTTCTCAAGTGAAAACCAGCTTTTGATTCCTAAAGTCGGGAAATGAAAATTAGATTTTAAAGCTTGATTACCTTTCACATTTAGTTTTGATATTTAAAGAAAAAGTTATTTAAAAAGGAATATTCACATTTGTATGATTTCATTTTATGCCCACCCTATCAACACTACCGATTTTACCATACCTGTCTATCCGCCAGCGCGTCCATCTGTATGCAAAGTCTTGTTCGGGCCATAACTTCTTCTATACATAAGGATGGATCTCTTTATTCTCTCGATAAGGGGAGAATATCATGAAATAAAAAGGATTAGGATTCATCCTGCTTAATAAACTTTATAGCCCATGAAACATAGAAATTCTACAGTTGTAGGCTTATCTGGGCCATAGCTTCTATATACACATACACATACATGTACACACACACACATATATACATATAAAGAAAATAGTTAAGGTATGATGGGTATTGGAGTTAGCCAAAAGGAGACAGCACAACTTTCATTATTATTGTATTTGCCGATTCGTTTCATCAAGTTTTTTAAGTGGAAATTTAATACACCGTACATGTATATATCTGATTGTAAGGAAAACATTTCAAAGCGTGAATAATTGATGACTTCATGGGTTTTGTTGAATAAATTTTTTTTTATGAATATTTTATAGAAACATGTACATTTGTATTGATACTTGATACCATTGTTAACATTTTTATCCCCCCGCGTGTTCTATATTCGGTATAGGTAGCTTATTAGGATTAAACCATGCATAAATTATAACAAAACTTGTGAAAAATATGTGCAAGAAGTGAAAAAAGTATGTATTTTACATTAATCGATGAATTTCAGCAACTTATAACATCCTGTTTCACCCCACTGAAACACATGTGGGAAATTCCGAAATTCCAGCATTTGAGGTGCCCCAAAGGGTAAATTCTTGTCTTTAAATACCATGATAGAAAGTCGTTAGTGAAACATAAACACAGGTCTCTTTCAATTAAATTTGAAAGATTTTGTTGTCATTGCAACTCCATTCACAGGTCGTGGTCCACGTGTCACAGTTTAAAATAACCCTTCAGGACCTCACAGTGACCCGTGACCCACTTTACTACGTTCTACCAGTTAATTCTTAATAATGTTGTTTAAAAATCTGGCTGGAGTGAGTACAAATAACAGACTGTACCATGTGGCATAGGACATTTAAATATTAATGGACATCAATAATAATTGATTATCACATTAATGGTCAGTTGATGAGTAGCCTTTTAATATTTAAATGTCCTATGTCTCATGGTACAATGAAATATACATTGAAAGCACATGTCTATTATTTTGTTTTGATGGTTGGGCTCTTACACTATTTGTACTCACTCCATGCAAATTTTCACACTTCAGAAAATATAATTAACATAGAGACCTAATGGGTAACTTTTTTAATAATGGACCAAATTTTTTTTAATTGTCCGAGTTCGTATATATCATATATACATCTAGAAAAAAAATTGTTGATTTGAAAACTGGATTTTTAAGCATTTTTTTCTGTAGGTTTTATAGAAGTCAAACGGACTATAGAGGGAAGAGAAAATTAGCTTTGATAATAATTACATTATTTAGGAATTGTAAATTTCAATAATAAATATATCAGATTTAAATCTAATGTTAAAACATCAGATAGTTTTTTTTTCTAACTTTTTATGAAATGCTAATCTATGTATTTAAACATTTTTCAGATTATATTTGGCACTGGTGACCAGTTGAAATGTGTAACTGTTTCAGCTAATTCTGGTTTTGTAAGAGCTGCTGAACATCAGGTAAAAAATATGTGTAAAGGGAGACAACTCAAACGTATTTTCAACAAAAAAAAACTATATGTTTGTATAGTTTGATAGATTTCACACTTTATATTTTGAAAATTATTTTATTTGTAATAAGTGACTAGGCTAAAGGGTGAGGAACCCATGATCCATTAAATTGTGGAGGGGTGAACTCAGATGCTCAGGAAGTGTAAGTAGATCTTGATCCACTGATGCCACCGTCTTGTTACTCATGAACGAGGATAGGACATGCTTGTGACTACGACACAGTGCATACATTTTGTATGATCACATATCCTTTCATCTGTATTAAATATTCAGTAACAGTTCACCAAGATTGTTGGGTACTATAGAGTTCGTCAAATGTGTCCATTGATGCTGTTCGGTTTCAATAAACATGTTTTTACAAGTTGCCATAGTTAATTAACGTTGAATAGTTATATTTACGTCTGTAAATGAGATAAATATTTATTATTTTTAACTCTGCCATTTATCCCAAATCTTAACTACCAGAAAAGTTTGGAAATATAGAATCGACTTCTGGTGGAGCTTAACTTTTCACACTCTTGTTCGGAAATTACATGTTGGATTTTGCAGAGTTTTCCGAAGTCGATTCTATATTTCTTTACTTTTCTCTTAGTTTAGATGGCGGAAAAAGGGCGGAGTTAAAAACAGAATAAATATAAGTATTCAAAGTTTATTAACTTGTAATGTCTTCTCTTCCGAAAGCAAAAGATCAAATGATGAAGATTTACTTCTTTTGTAGGTATGACATGACTTGCATGACTGCATCATTTCACATTGAGGGCAGGTGTGGGCCCATAGAACTAGCTTAGCCCCACCACTTTTTATTGAATACCTGCACAAAGACGGAAAAATGAGGGGTCATGTGTATGTGTATTAGGGGTCAGAGGTCATGTGTATGTGTATTAGGGGTCAGAGGTCATGTGTATGTGTATTAGGGGTATCAATTTTGCCTCTTTTTACGATTTTACTATTAGATTTTACAACTGTTGTGAATAAGGGTAATAACAAAATTACCGAACTCCGAACAATCTTCTAAAGTGAAAGGCAAAACTCATAAGTACACAAACAGACAAAATCAGTAATTATATAAACAACCGGAAAACTGGGAAAACCGTAATGACCCTGACTTGGTATGGGCATTTCCAAAGAAATGGTGGGTTGAATCAGATTTTACGGTGCCAAACCTCCCGCTTTCATTACGGTTAAAAGGTTCTGGTTGTCACTATAACAGCATTTTTAACAATACTGGGACAAAATAGGTATAATCGTAGTACTTAATGAAAATCCATCATTTATTATTGTCTCTGCAGAACGTTCCAACCAAATGGCCATCCTCTCACACAATCTGACAGTGTGGTATTTTTTAGCTCACTTGACCCGAAGGGTCATGTGAGCTATTGCCATCACTTGGCGTCCGTCGTCGTCGTC